>BQNB010044728.1:0-41525 GCA_026074375.1 Tanacetum coccineum | reverse complement strand
GGGTATAATTTTATGCATACCAAGATCTTTATATACAATAACAATACTATTTACATAATTAAAAATCCTATTTTTCATTCAAAAACAAAGCATATAGAGATCAGACATCATTTTATTAGAGATTGCAATGAAATCTTTTTTAATTCAAATGGTCAAAATCATACTGACAAGAATGTTGCGGATTTGCTTACAAAAGCTTATGATGTAAGTAGATTTCAATATTTGATTGTTAGTATTGGAATGATGAATCTTTAAAGTCTTTTATCTCTTTATATTTTTTGTAGAGTTTTGTAAGAATTAGTACTGTTATTCATGTCATTACAAGTTTTTGCTGTTAAGTATAATTAGTACTGCTCGTTATACTTAATACTGCTGAGTTACTAATGTTAGTTATACTTAATACTGCTAGGTATAATTAATATTGTGATAATTGTGAAAATTGCTATGGCTTGTGTTTTCTTGGTTTTTGGATAAACATTTTGTAGGAAAAACAAAGAAAAGTGTTAAATTGATGATGGAAAAGCTGTTTGGAATGAAATTGAAGTTAATGCTGGTGACTCAAAGTTAATGCTGCTAGGCATAACTTACTACTGTTGGTTCTAAGTTAATGCTGCTAGGCAGAACTTTCTTCTGCTGGTTCTAAGTTAATGCTGCTAGGCATAACTTACTACTGTGGGTTACTACTGCTGGGTGAAAGTTAATGATGTTGAGGGTATTTTCATAAGTACTTTGATTGAGGGTTTCAATCGGTCATAACTCGTTTCTACTTTCATTAACGTCTAATCACAAACCCTAACTTAATTTTATCATCCATCATCAAAACCCAACACAAATGACAACCTCAAAGTTTGTAGATACTCATAACATGGTCGCATTTTTGTCTAAACCCGCAGAAAGTGATGGGTTTGAACAAATTGTAGATTTTCTGAATGCATAACCTATAAGATATGCATTAACGGTTATGTATTTTCCCTACTTTTATGATTAATCCTACTATATAATATCTCTTGATATCTGATCAATTCTTGTTAATAGCGTGGGTCAAAAACTATTAATGGGGAAGTAAGTGCATGCCCTGTAGATGGCCCGAAGAAGACAATTATCTCTGAAGCATCTCGTGAGAAGAGATCTTTAAACTTGAAGGACTGAGGAAGGTATTGATTGTTTACCAAACTCTACCATTTTTGAACAACGCGCATTGATGGGATATGAGAAAATTTCACAAAAGCTCACTTTTTATAAGCCATTCTTTTCCCCATAATGGAAAATTCTGATTCACACTATTCTACAATGTCTAAGTCCAAAGACTACTGCATGGAATGAGTTTAGTAGCACTATGACATCTGCCATTATCTGTTTAGCAACAAAACAAAAGTTCAACTTTTCAAAATACATTTTTGAAAGTATGGTTAGAAACTTGGATAATGTGTCGGGGAAATTCATCCAAGGTTTGTACAAGTGTTTTGAATCAACAATTTGATGGGCTGCCAACTCATAAGAGAATTTATAATGCACCCTCTCACACTAAGAAGATTTTTGGAAATATGATAAGGATAGGAAAAGGTTTTTTTTGGGTAAGAGATTTTTAGGTGAGTAATTTAGAACCTTTTTTTTTGTAGAGATATTTTTTGACCCTAGGTATTTAGATAGTTAGTACTAGAGTGATCACCTTATATTGACTCTCTAGTTTAGGAGTAAAAGTATTTTATAGTTTCTAGGAGTATCCGTAACACCTTTATTTCAAATTAACTGTGGTACAAAACAATTAGAAAATGGGTGAAGGTTCAGCAAAATCCAACTGGATTCCCATCACACAACCCACTTTTATTTCAACAACTCCATCAACCTTAAAAGACACAAAAACTTAGGAAGCCTAAAATAAAGGATACTCAGGTACCTCATCCTAGTGATCCTAGTAACAATGTTGCAGATGAGGCTGTCCATAAGGAGTTGGGTGATAGTTTGGTGAGGGTTGCCACTACTGCTTCTAGCTTAGAAGCAGAGCAGGATAATGGTAACATAACTAAGACCCGATCCAAGGCAACACCTAATGAATCTAGTTCCCTAAGAACTACTTCAGGTGGTGGTCCCAGGTGCCAAGAAACCATGGGAGATACAATTGCTCAAACTAGGTTTGAGAATGTATCTAAACTTTCTAATGATTCACTGCTCGCAAGAGGTAACACACTTCGAATTGATGAGGATAAACTTAAACTTAATGAATTGATGGAACTATGTACTAATTTACAAAATAAGGTTCTTGATTTGGAGAAGACAAAGACCACTCAAGCTAATGAGATTGCTGGTTTGAAAAGGAGGGTCAAGAAGCTTGAACAGAAAAAGAGGTCAAGAACTCATGGGCTGAAAAGATTAAGAAAGGTTGGTGCTACAACTAGAGTAGAATCCTTTGGTGATGAAGAAAGTTTGGGTGAGGATGCATCCAAACAGGGGAAGATTAATGCTATTGATGAAGATGATGATATTACCCTAGTTAGTGTTCAAGATGATGCTGACAAAGAAATGTTTGATGTGGATGCTTTAAATGGTGAAGAGGTGTTTGTAGAACAAGAAGTTACTGCTAAAGATGTGAGTTTAACTGTTGATGAAGTTACTTTGGCTCAAGCACTTGCAACTTTGAAAAGTGTAAAACCAAAGGTAAAAGGGGATGTTATAAAAGAACCAAATGTACCAGTTAATGCTGCCAGTGCTTTAACAAAGGTTAGTGCTGCTACAACAACAACTGCTACAATTCCAACTCTAAGTAAAGGAATTGTTATTACTGAGCTGGGTACACCTACAATAACGAGATCTTCACAACAACCATCACAGGTAGAAGTTCAGGACAAAGACAAAGGGAAAATGATAGAACCTGAACATGCAAAGAAAATAAGTAAGAAAGATCAACTCAGGAGTGATGAAGAAGAAGCTAAAAGATTACAAGCTGAGTTTGATGAAGAGGAGAGACTTGTAAGGGAGAAGTATGAAGCCAATGTTGCCTTGACTGAAGAATGGGATGATATTCAGGCTAAGATTGAGGCTGATCATGAATTGGCTCAAAGACTGCAAGCAGAGGAGCAAGAAGAGTTGTCTGTTGAAGAAAAGGCAAAATTATTTCAACAACTCTTGGAACAAAGAAGAAAGCACTTTGCTGCTAAAAGTGCAGAAGAGAAGAGGAACAAACCACCAACCCAAGCTCAACAAAGAAAAATTATGTGTACTTACCTGAAGAATATGGAAGGAAAGAAGCTCAAAGACTTGAAGAACAAATCTTTTGATTCTATTTAGAAGATGTTTGACAGAGCTTTCAAGAGGGTGAATACATTTGTTGACTTCAGAACAGACTTGGTGGAAGGTAGTTCAAAGAGAGCAGGAGAAGAGTTAGAACAAGATAGTTCTAAGAAGCAAAAGGTGGATGAGGATAAAGACAAATCAGAGCTTTAAAGTCTAATGGAAGTCATTCTAGATGAAGAAGAGGTTGCAATTGATGTTGTACCTTTAGCTACTAAGCCTCCAACCATTATTGACTGGAAGATCCATAAAGAAGGAAAGAACAACTACTTTCAAATAATAAGAGCTGATGGAAGTTCAAAGATGTACTTAGTCTTTAGTCAATTGCTTAAGAGTGTTGACAGAGAAGATTTGGTAGAGCTGTACAAGCTGGTAAAGGCTAAATATGGATGGACAAGACTAGTAGAGGATATGGATTTTCTGCTATGGGGAGATTTAAAGACAAAGTTTGAACCACATGTAGAAAGCAGGAAATCTCGGGAAGTTGCAAAAAATGGCTTACAAAGTGTTTTGAGCTGGAAGCTATTTGACTCATGTGGAGTGCATTGCTTGAGTTTGCAATCTGGAATGATTTACATGCTGGTAGGAAAAGAGATTTCCCCTTTCACCACTTTCAATTTACAAATATGCTGAACAAGAAGCTTCAGTTGATTATTCTTAGTGAAACTGGCATATCAGCTTCTTAAACTTCTCACAAAATAGCTTAAGAATCAATGAAGTGTTTGGAAGCATCCTCCTGGTGATTATGGAGCTTGTAATGGAGAAACTTGATGATTTTGAAGATAAATATCAAGTTTAAGGGATGATTGTTAGGATTAAAATCCTTCTTAATGCTGCTAGTATTACTGCTGCTCATATCAGATTTAATGCTGCTTAGTTGTGTTAGTACTGCTCAAGAACTTTAGAGAAAAATGCTAAGTGTTCACTATTGCTAGTACACAGTTAGTACTGCTAGTGTAAAGTTACTACTACTAGTGTATATTAGTGCTGCTCAGAGACTTAGAAGAAAAACTGCTAAGTAGTTACTACTGCTAGTATAAAAGTTACTACTGTTAGTACAAAGTTAATGCTGCTGAAGGAGTTAATGCTGCTAGTAAAGAAGTCAGTACTCCTGAGTTAGTTAGTACTGCTTATGTGATTTATATGAGTTATTTGTGTTAAAAGTATTTGGTATAAATTATTTTGTTGAAAAGATTTGATTATTCTTAGGAAAGTATTGTAAGACGTTTAGACTCATTGGTGTATAAAAGGGAGGTTCTTAGGGCTAGAGTTAGATTCGATTCATTCATAGAATTATCATTAGCTTCTAAGGTCTTTATAACCTCAATACTTTAAGACGTATTCAAATTATTCAATATATTGGAACTTTTGTTTGTGATTTTTTATGTTCATATTATTTACTGTTTCATTGATAGTTCTTCATTAATATTAAGATTAGATTCCGCATAATCTTTAATACATTGATAAACAAAAGTTTATAACTTAGTTCAATCATTTGTGTTAGATTTATCTAATATAACTAATCCTTATACAAGCTTAAGGAATTCAATTTATTAAAGTGGGATCAACATTTATACATGTCTTCGAGGAAGCAATGAGGATGGAGAAATGGGCAATTCCGGTTACATGCCATATGTTCATTTACATATTAAAGGATCCTGTGAGAGTTTGGTGGAACAACCTCCAAAAAGGGGTAGTCGTAAACTATGAGGACCTAAAGAAGAGGTTCTAGACGCATTTTAAACAATAGAAGAAGCAAACCAAAATTTACATGGCAATCAACAACATAAGAAGAAAAGAGGGTAAAAGTGTTCGAGCCTTCATAACCTGGTACACGAATGAAACTACCCAGATCACCAGGCTCAATGAAAACCAGAGAATAGCAGGCTTCATACATGGAGTCAAAATAAAGTCTTTGGTAAAATTCATGTCCATAGAGCTACCTGAAAGCTACGACAGAATCATGGAGAAAGTATACTATTGGTTGCAAGCAGAAGAGACAGCCTTTTAGAAGGCTGACCAATTTTACTTTCATGGATAGTAACATGGGAGAAAAACCATAGAAGAGGAGACCATGAAAAGGCTCCAGAAAGAAAAATAGAGAAAGGCGGGACAAGTACAACCCTTATAAGGAGCCTACCCAAGGAATCCTACAAAATCTCACAAAGAGCCCCAGAGAAATCCTCACCGCCCAAAATTGGGGAACACACTAGCCTACAAAATGTGAATTCCAAAGATTACAGGGCACAACACCAACGCTTGTAGGGAGCTAAAAATCCAGATAGAGGAAGCCGTCAAGTCTGGAAAATTAGCCCACTTGGTAAAAGGGATTAGAAAAGGGAAGGCTAAAAAAGAAGACAATGAGCCACACCTACCGTAAAGGCGGACCCAATAACAGACGGAAAGGAGGAGCCAATCCTCATGGTTGAAGTAATAAACAATCCGCTAAAAAGGAAAGAACCTCCAAAAATCATAAGTGTAGAAAAGATGATATTCCCACCTATCCAAAACAGGGCTTCATACATAGATCCAATTCTCATAAGTGTGCAAGTTTATGGGTGACAAGTAGGAAGAGTACTGTTAGATGGAAGAGCCGCGTGGGACATAATATACGAGCATTGTTTTCTAAAGATCCAAAAAGAAGTCAGGAAAAGGAGGAAGGATGTATACACAACACTATCAGGGTTCTACGGTGAACAAGTTCACCCCTTGGGAGAAATTAGTCTCATGATAACAGTGGGAGAAGCTCCTCAACACAGGAGCTAACAAATCAATTTCCTAATAGTTTGGTCTGATTCTCTCTAAAACATGCTCCTCGGAAGAACTTTCGTTGTAGAACTGGGAATGATACCATCTACAATGCAATCCGTAGTCCTGTACCAATTAGAAGAAGGACCAAGAGTCATCATGTCAGAATACCAATATATAAGAAGATGCGAGCAAGTAAAAAGACTGAAAGAATCAATCGCTTTGATTCACGCATCAAGAAGACTAAAAATATATTTTCAAGCACACAAAATAACAGTCTTAACAAACAAGCCCATGAGATTTTTGTTATTGAAACCTGAAAAATCAAGGGGGATAGCCAGATGGGCTATAGAGCTCGGAGAACATGAGATCAAATTCAAGCCTAGAAATGAGATCAAAGCACAAGTTCTCATAGATTTCCTAGCAGAAACTCAAGAGGATGACGACGAAGCAGATTTTCAAAACCAAGAAGACAAAGGAAAAAGCACGGGATAGAAGCTATATACCGATGGAGCATCAAGTGGTGATGGCTCCGGGGAGGTTTAATAATAGTTAACCCAGAAGGCATGGAATTCACCTACGACCTAAAGTTTGAATTTACAGCAACCAACAACAAGGCTGAATACGAAGCCATTATAGCAGGCCTCTTGATTTGAAAAAGAAATGAGAATAGAAGAAATTACCGTGTTCGTAGACTCACAACTTGTAGCCAAGCAAGTCAACGGATCCTATAAAGCCAAAAACCATCACATAAAATAATATCTTCAAATAGCTAAGAAACTACTAAAGAGCTTCTGACGCTCCAAAGTCCAGTATAGAAGAAGGAACCAAAAGAAGAGAGCAGATGCACTAAGCAAACTGGCATCGTTAACATTCGAACACTTAACAAAAAAGTGTTAGTTAAAAATTTGGCAAACAAATCAATCTATGAAAAGGAAGTGGCAGAAACAACCATAGAAGAAGAAAGTAGCTGGATGAGTCCGATAATAGAATACCTCATCAGTGACATCTTGCTAGCTGACAAACAATTGGCAAGAAGAATAAGGGTCAAAGCTCTAAACTCTCAGATGATTGACGGAGCCCTTTACAAAATATATTTCCTTAGCCACTAGCTAAAATGCACAGGACCCAAGCAAGCAAGAAAAATAATGAGAAAAATCCACAAAGGCTCTTGTGGGTCGTACGTCGGACCAGGATCCATAGTGGCAAAAATAACAACGGAAGGGTACTACTGGTCATCTATGCATAGGGACGCAAGATATTTTCTATCATTTTATAGTTTTTAGGTGAAATGCAGGAATGTGACAAGAAACAAAGGAAAAAGGACTTAAAGTATAAATTTTGAAGGATGTTACGACGTAACCCCAAAAATGGTTACACCATAACATATATTAAGCAACTACGAATATCAAGGACCACATTACGACATAACATTATATCTAGTTACGCCGTAACCATAAAGATCCACATATATGGAATGAAGATCACAAATTTATGGAAATTATTTGACGGTTACGGCGTAACACTTTTTGTGGTTACGCCGTAACCAATCAGAAGTCAAAATTGCATTTACTACAAGTTTGCTGAAGGGTTTACGGTGTAACCAAAAACTGGTTACGGCGTAACCAAAAATTGGTTACGCCATAAAGTCCATTTTTGCCTATATTTTGGAATGTCGACATCAGCAAGGTTACGGCGTAACCCACAAATCAGTTACGCCGTAACACACTCAGAAGCCTATAAATAGGGGCCGAATTCAGCCTTAAGAATCATCCTTCTCCCTCCCCTCTGAGGGGACGACTGGGACATCTCCTCAAGTCGTTTTTTAGTACTCTCCAGCCTTTCAAGAAGGAAGAATCCGGTCCCGATCATCATCATCATACAGTTTGGTTCGATTATCATGTTTTCATTACTATCATTAATTGACGATAATATTGATTGTATGAATACAGTTTTTGGCTAAGCTTATCTTATTAATTATCATTCTGATTCATTTACTTCTTGCTAATTGTGATTGGGCATATTACTTTGACCATAAGAATGCCAAATATGATGCTCGCTCACCATGACCAGTGGGACATATCCCTGTTACTATAAAGGCTATAGGGACTGGGATTTGCGAGAGGATTAGATGATCATTCAATCCTTGCTTTCACATTAAGTAGAATAAGGGGATCATTAAATTAATTAATAAGTAATTAGGACCGTATCTCCTACTCTTCTTTCGTACCTAGTTCATTTCAATTAAGATTTATTCTTTTCATCAAAACAGCTTTTTAAACGTAACAACCAACTTAAACTCAGATTTGTAACCACCTTTTAGCTCTTGGGACGGCCTCAGATTTACTAAAAATACACTACTCACGATCGGGTTCTCTGCCCGTTAGTGCGTTTGTAAGGTGAATCGAGTTTTATAAATTTAAAACTTGGTAAATAATTATTTAAAATAAAATATGCATCAGTCACGATCACTCTCGGGAGTCCAAACCTGCAAACAATGTTTTCCTAGATGAACATTTTAACTTCCTTACCTATAGTCTTGGCCAGCGGTTTTGCCTCTGTCCACTTGGTGAAGTAATCAATTGCTACGATGATGAATTTGAGCTTTCCTGGACCCTCTGGGAGAGGTCCGAGGATATTGAGGCCCTATTGGTAGAACGGTCATGGAGACATGATGGATGTTAATCGCGTCTTCAGAAGTCTTGGTACCTGAGCATGTATCTGGCATGAATCATACTTTTCTATCTCCTCATTGGTGTCTCAATACCTAGTAGGCCAATAATACCCTTGTCTCATGATATTCGCCACAACAGACTAGGATCTGGCATGCATTCGCCATGCTCCTTCGTATACCACCCTTATTATATAGTTTACTTGGAATGATTCAACGCATCTCAACATGGGGGCTAAGTATGATTTTTTGAATAGAACTCCTTCCTCAATCACTTATTGGCTTATCTTCATCCGAAGGGTTCTAGCTTCATTTTCATCCGTCGGCCAAATTCCTTCTTCTAAACAATTTATAATTGGAGTCATCTAATTTTCCTCTTATTCTTCTACAATCGTGTTGACCTCTTGAGTGTCCACTGATTTCGAATCCAGGACTTCTACCAATACCTCTTTTGTTAGGTGGTTGAAAGCAACCAAAGCTAACTTGCTTAACATGCCGGCTTTTTGATTTTAGTTTCGGGGAATATTCTATATCGAAAACATTTCAAATAATGTTGTGTGCTCCTTTGATTTAGTTAAGTACTTAGTCATTCCTTCACTACTTATGACGAACTCCCCATTTAATTGAAAAGCTGCCAGCTTTAAATCTACCTTCACCTTCAGTGCCTATACTTTCATCTTTTGTGCTATACGGAGACCAGACAAGAGTGCCTCATATTCTGCTTCATTGTTTATGCTTGGGAAGTTAAAATGAATAGCATACGTATACTTCACACCGGATGGATCAATTTATACGAGGCCTGCTCCGACCCCTTTTAGGCTAGACGCCCCGTCTGTGTAGAGGGTCCATTATTCCATGCCAGCTTCCTCATCGGTTAAAGTACATATCTCTATGTTTTTAGTGTCGTTCGGGGTCTCGTTTAAAAAATCTGCTAGGACCTGCCTTTGATTGCTTTTTTGAAAAAAAATTGCACGCGTTTCTATTAGTTATTCCTTGTGTAAAACGCTGCATAAAACCTGAACTTAATCATTACAATCATATGACTCGAAACTGACGCGAATTAATTTAAACAATTTATTTTATATGTTTGAAATGGTTCTTATAAACCAGATATTTTCCCTTATACTTATTTGATATAAAATACCTTTGATTGCAATTAAGACGAAGTTAAAAACAAAGCAAAGCATGATTACAAATGATTCAAACATATAATAATAAACGATAAAGAGTTAAAACACAAGACACTCCTAAATGCGGGAAATTAAATATTGGGTTGCCTCCTAAAAAGCGCTTTTCTTTATTTAACGAGTCTTGTAGCTAAACTCGGAGTCACGCGTCCTTACATGACTCCTCCTTCATCCTTCACTTCACACTCCTCTTTTACGGGCGTGAGGCGTTCATTGTCGAAGATCTTACTCCTCCATTGGTCAAACTTCATTTTCTTTTCTTGGTGAAGCTTGATCCTTTCCTCCCATTCTAAAACTAACCTATTGACGGTCATAGTGGGGGCTATTGGCTCTATGTCTATATTGCTCCTATTTTTAGGGCATCTTTTGGTGTGTCGTTATATGGTGTATATTTATGATAGTCTAAAGTTTTTAAAATTTAATATTTGCCGACTTAAACCAAAAACAAAACTTTTAACGGCATGTACCCGGATGTTGGTAAAGATTCGTGGTACGTAGGGTGTCCCGAACACATTAAAGTGAGGTTAAATCTCTTAATTTATTTATATTTTGGTTATCTAATCTAAGTTAATTCTAATCTAAGTCAAACCTATGCTAATCCTATGTTAGTTCTAATCCTAATTCTAACAGGTAAAAGGTGGGTTTCAGCCTGAGAGACTGGCACGGGTTTGTTGGTGACTACAATTAATTCAAGACACTTTAACCCACACAAGCAAATAAATAGAAGATAAAAGAGCGGTGGAGCCTTATAATAGAAAATTGTATTAGCCATCATTAATCCGATTAGAACGTTGGTTTGTTTATTAAGTGCAATGATTACTTATCTCGAAGAGGCATATCATTCTTAGACTTAGGCGGGACTTCATCCTAAGACCTAGACACATTAATTCTGTCACAATTAAAGCATCTGCATAAAGCATCATTAATACTTGATTATAAACTATCTTAGGGATTAAAGCAATGGTGATCTGGTTAAACCCTAGCTCATAGAGACTTTACCCACTTACTGCTTAATGGCAATTTATACTCTAGTAGTCCACTTGTCCAACTATCCAATGGAATCAGATCATTATTTGTTGAAGTATCTAGATTCACCTACTAGTCAACATGTTTAATAAACCAAAGGCAATTTCTGTTAACTAGTTAAGCCAGAAGCGTATCCTTAGCACGATTTTAGAAGGACAATACTTGGGATCCTATGATTCTAGATGTATAAACTACTATATGGAGAGCTATCCTGACATCTAGATTACTTGGTACGTATCACTAGATCCAGTTGAATGATAGGTCGCGTACAAAAGCACGTAAACAAGTATGAATTGATAAACATAAACAAGCATGCAACGATAAATTAAGCAATCGAGATATAAACAAAACCAAACATTCAGATCTTCATAATAACGGCTACTACCCGAAGGTATTAGCCTTCAAACATCATAATTAATAAAAGAGTAATTGTTTTAGCCAAGGTAAACTAACCGAGTTAACGAATGATACCAAAAACCGAACGAATACAAAAGTATAAGAAATTACATGTTGTCTTCTATGGATTGGAATGCGTTTCAAGACCTCTTCTGCTCTTTTTCTCTTCTGAAAATCGACATTTATGGTTTAGGTATCGAGAATATGATTTAGCACACTTAAAACTCATTTTTGAGTTTTGTATTTATAGGGTCTGGAAGTCGGTTTGATACGGCGTATCCAAGGGATTGGATGCAGCGTATTGGAGTTTCTTGGAGTAGGGACCACGTTTGATATCTTCCAGAATATTCACATACTATATCTTCAATACGGCGTATTGACTTCTTCTGGATACGGCGTATTGATCTTCTTTCCTTTGTGGTCTTTGGTGAGTGCAGGCACGGATACGCCGTATCTTCCTTGATGGATATGGCGTATTGGTCTTCAGAATAGTAATCTTCAAAATATCTTCATTTAAGCTCCAAAAATGCGCGCTCTTTTGCTAATATTCACCAATACTATAATCCCTCCGTGATTTACTAGCAATCTCAAATATAAGACGATTAAGTAACAATTCATTGCAAAATTAATAAAATGGGGTTAAATACAATGGGATAAATGATGCTTTAAAATAGACATTATTGATGTCATCAAATCTCCCCCCACCTTGAATCCTACTTGACCTCAAGTAGCCTTTAGAAGTCTATAGAAAATGTATCCTAAGGGATTAAGTTTCCTTAAAAGCATTTATTGATCTGTTACAAACACGCAACCAAACACCTCAACACAAATAGGAGATGAAAACACTCCAAATCACTCAACTAATCTAAAGTTGTAACATGTTACTAATTCGCGTCACTTTCTCGGATCGTGACAGAGTATTCTAGTCAAAGCTTGGCAAGGGATACAATTTCCACCGCTAAAGCTATGGAGTAACAAGTTTTATTATAAGGTAAATATAGGGTTGTATGATAAGGCTTAGGTTGATCAAAGTCTACAATCTTATCACCAAAAGGACCACAGGCAGACCAACAAGGGCAGCTGAAGCGATACATACAGGCCGTAACACGGATAATAGACACTTTTGTTCATCACATCCTCATAATCGAGTTTAACCACGTTAAGGATGAAGAATGATATAAAGGTAAGGATCCTTCTAAACTTTCACCAATAGTAATAAACCAACAAGGCAGCTAAGACATGCATACATGGCCCGTAAACAACAAGAATAGACATACACGCTCGATCACATCCTCATTCGCGTAAAACCCATGATTAATGATTAGGAAAGAGAATTAAATTGTTGTTAAATAAAAATTACGAAACAAATAGATTAAGTCTAAAATACAAGTTGCTAGACACTTTTTTCCTAACCGTTACCATGATAAAGACACAACTATTTACAACGTCTTGATCATAGATAAAAAACAACAACCTAAGTTGGCGTTCCCATAACGGTCAACTTCCCAAACATCCCTTACTTTACATACTTTACAAGGCAAGTGACGATATCTACCACTTTATACAATACTCTACATTGTCGATTTGTATCAACGAATAATCGATCCTACGTGTAATTCCTTCGGTAGTTGCGAAACGATTATCTTCAAACTTTCTTCTTTTTTTGTTACGATTTTTATAATTTTTTCGATTTTTTTGCTAACACTAATAGCTATAAAACTCGGTGTAGTCTGCGCCAACGTTCATGATCATATAATACTGAATAATCCCTTTGGTAATTCCCTTCGTTTCTTAAAAACGTTCCGACGCACCATTAATTGTGATGGTAGTAAAAATACATGAGTTTTGACTATAATATACATTCCCATTTGCAATGTGCAAATTTCTTCCAACCGTACCAAAATAGACACAAGACTCGGGAAATACAAACTTTACACTTTAAGCAACTAGCAACTGTAAAATAAACTTAATCTAACAGGGTAGGCTAAGGTGTAAAGGTGTAACGAAACAAATAATTGGTGTAGTTCCTAAAGGATTGGCTCTACGGGTTGTTCTAGGGGTATCTTACTCTTAAAGTGAGAGTAAATAAAGGGTTTATACGGGGGTTAACTAACCAGTGTAGTTAGTTAATAAGCAACATGTAAAGGCGATTTGGGTGTAATCCTAAAATTTACCAGTTTAAACAAGTTACTCCATCTAAATCCATAGTACTCATTATTGCGGTCTCGAATAGATATACCAAGCCAAGTTCTAAAGTCTACTACATCACCGACACACTCATATTTTGTGGAATTTGGGTAAACATTTGGAAACGGATAGGTTAAATCCTCATAATATCTAACAAAGGTTATTGTGTGCAGGTTATGTATCAAGTAATTTCATAAAAGTATGCTTGAAATTTCTTTAAATTTTAGCATAATTTAAGCATTTTAGTATGAAAATTAGGACAAGTATACATTCTAATTCCATCCCCCCACTTGAATTGTACAACATCCTCATTGTATAGATAAAACATTAAATACGGGAATTAAAAAGAATTAGAATGAGAAACTCCCCTGATATTTGCTCGGTAGATTCTCCATGTTGAGTTTTTTTAGCAAGATTGTGTTGAAAAACCGCCTTGAAGTTTCAAGACTCCAACACTTCAAGATCTCCAGATTTGTAAATTCTCCACCAATATTCGTCGATATTCTTTGCTTCCAAGGTCCTGTATAAATCATAGGAGAAAAACCTGTATTCCTATCTTGGTACCTACGATTAATTTAAACTAAAATAACAAACTAAATACGGGTCAGTCTGGTGAATACGCCGTATCATGTGAATTAATACGCTATATTGCCAGGACTGACAATAATGTTTTTAAAGTGCGTAAAAAAGTAAAGACTGATAACGTCCAGACAATTAATACGCCGTATGATATGGAGCGGATATGCCATATTGATGTCTAGGAAGACAGACTCGATAAAATTAAATAACATTCTGGGTTGTCTCCTGGAAAGCACTTTTGTTTACAGCGAAGTCTTTAAGTTAGACTTTTCTTCAGCTTTTCTTTATCACTTGGTGCGCGTCACCTTCCATCCTTCGTCCTTTAATAGAAAAATATCTTGGTAGATTATGGACAAATTATCATCGTTTCTTTCCCAAATATCAAATTCATATACTCTTATAGCAATATATTCTTTGTTGGGTCCAAGCGAGTACTGAATAGCTTCAAATTTTTCTGCTTTGCACCTTCTTTTGTTAGGTTGCTCATCAATAGAATTGGATGTATTACTATATGTGCGCTTTGTCTGACTTTGTTCATCTTTCTTTTCGGTGTCGCTCTTTCCATGTGTTATCAGATAAGGTTTGAAGAATGAGTCAGTAGTAGTATTGTTACTTCTCAAGACACTATCATTTATTCGTCTCTTATTCCAATTCCCATTCATCCAAGCATGGAACAATACTTTTTTAGTTCTCCCATCTACTTTCTTATGATTTTTGAATGACGTGTTTATGTTTGATAAGAATTTAATTGGATCAATCCCCCAGTTATCTCCTTCGTCCAACATTTCATCTACTCCATCGTATGATTCGGGATAGAATTTATAGAAGAATGTTTCAACAAGTTCCTCCCAAGTTGTTATTTTTCCATCCCCTCACTAATCCACCATTCTTTAGCATCATCGGCCAACAAGAGAGGAAAGACTTTCATTCGTAGTTGATGGGAATCCACGCCAGGAACGTAGATCAAATCAACCATTTTAAGTACCTTAGTAATGTGATCCACCATGTCTTCATTATACGTTCCGTGATATATGTTCTTTCTTAATTCCACCAAAAATTCCTTGCTGAGTTTAATGTTTATGTCGTTACTGGTGATAGAAAGATTTGATTCAGTTGGAGCTTTTTCCATGTTATCATATAGAATTGGTTCAGCCATGACTTCTTGTAGTTCCTTCTTCAATCAACTAGCTCTGATAAGTTCTTCCTGTAACAAGGGTAAAAATATCAGCAGGATTTGCTCTGAAGAAGGATGGAAAAAATTTTAGTACGAAAATCAAATATAAAAACTTACGTTTTGATTCTATTCCAGATGATTGATACGCCGTATTCAATAGAAGTGAATACGCCGTATTAATCTGTTGAATGAATACACTGTATTGGACAAAAAGTTGGATACCCCGTATCCAATGGAAGTGGATACGCCGTATCCAATAGAAGTGGATACGCCATATCGAGTTATCGACCAGAACAGTGTATTAAGAAAACAATTAAATACGCAAACAATTAAACACACAAATATACAAGCAAACAACTAAACTAACAAATATACAAAATATACAGAATATACAAAAATATACACTAATCTAATTAACACTACTCATAAAGGTTAGATCTAATCTAATGTTAAAAACCGAAACATAAAATAAAAATCAAGATTAATTTTCACTCCCCGGCAACGGCGCCAAAAACTTGGTGTGTCGATGTGTGGTGTTTATTTATGATAGTTCCAGTTTTAAATTTATATTTTGCCGACTTAACCAAAAACAACACTTTAACGGGCAGTGTACCCGGTCGGTGGTAGATTCGTGGTAAGTAGGGTGTCGAACACTTGAAGCGAGGTTAAATCTCTCAATTTATTTATATTTTGGTTATCTAATCTAAGTTAATTCTAATCTAAGTCAAACCTATGCTAATCCTATGTTAGTTCTAATCCTAATTCTAACAGGTAAAAGGGGGGTTTCAGCCTGAGAGACTGGCACGGGTTTGGTTGGTGACTACAATCAATTCAAGACACTTTAACCCACGCAAGCAAATTAACAGAAGATAAAAGAGCGGTCGAGCCTTATGATAGAAAACTGTATTAGCCATCATTAATCCGATTAGAAGTTGGTTTGTTTATTCAGTGCAATGATTACTTATCTCGAAGAGGCATATCATTCTTAGACTTAGGCGGGACTTCATCCTAAGACCTAGACACATTAATTCTGTCACAATTAAAGCATCCGCATAAAGCATCCTTATTTGCTGATTATAATCTATCTTAGGGATTAAAGCAATGGTGATCTTGTTAAACCCTAGCTCATAGAGACTTTACCCACTTACTGCTTAATGGCAATTTATACTCTAGTAGTCCACTTGTCCAACTATCCAATGGAATCAGAACATTATTTGTTGAATTATCTAGATTCACCTACTAGTCAACATGTTCAATAAACCAAAGGCAATTTCCGTTAACTAGTTAAGCCAGAAGCGTATCCTTAGCACGATTTTAGAAGGACAATACTTGTGATCCTATGATTCTAGATGTATAAACTACTATATGGAGAGCTATCCTGGCATCTAGATTACTTGGTCCGTATCACTAGATCCAGTTGAATGATAGGTCGCATACAAAAGCATGTAGACAAGTATGAATTGATAAACACAAACAAGCATGCAACGATAAATTAAGAAATCGAGATATAAACAAAACCAAACATTCAGATCTTTATAATAACGACTACTACCCGAAGGTATTAGCCTTCAAATATCATAATTACTAAAAGAGTAATTGTTTTAGCCAAGGTAAACAAACCGAGTTAACGAATGATACTAAAAACCGAATGATTACAAAAGTATAAGAAATTACACGTTGTCTTCTATGGATTGGAATGCGTTGCAAGACCTCTTCTGAAAATCAACTTTATGGTTTAGGTATCGAGAATATGATTTAGCACACTTAAAACTCGTTTTTGAGTTTTGTAGTTATAGGGTCTGGAAGTCGGTTCGATACGGCGTATCCAATTGGATACGGCGTATTGGAGAGTTTCTTAGAGTAGGGACCACATTTGATATCTTTCAGAATATTCACATACTATATTTCTAATACAGCGTATTGACTTCTTCTGGATACGGCGTATTGATCTTCTTTCCTTTATGGTATTTGGTGAGTGCAGGCACGGATACGCCGTATCTTCCTTGCTGGATATGGCGTATTGGTCTTCAGAATAGTAATCTTCAAAATATCTTCATTTAAGCTCCAAAATGCGCGCCTTTTGCTATTTCACCAAGTACTCCGTAATTACTGCAATTCTCAAATATAAACGATTAAGTAACAATTCTTTGCAATAATTATATAAAATGGGTTAAATACATGGGATAAATAATGCTATAGAATAGACGTTATTTGATGTCATCAATCTTATAGGAAAATTCATTGATTCTGTCAGTGAACTTCACCACTCTTAGTGATAGGTCATGAGTCATATTGGATATTTCACCAAAAGGATTCCCTAGTACTACTTGTGACTACCTAGGGTCTATGATTGAACTAATATCCTCAACAATTATAAAGTATGCAACATAAGTGAAGTTCCCTACGAAGATATGCATTCTCTTAATTCTTCCCATGAAATTGCTCACTCCTCTGTTTGTATCTTCCTTAGGGTCAAGTTTTCTCCTCATGATCCAATTATATAGCATTCGAGTCATGATGTTCAGAGGGGAGTTGAGATCTATGTAGGCTTTTTCCACATGTACATGTCTAATGTTGCATGGTATTTTCAGGCTTGATGGACATCCCTCTAGGATGATGGGGTTTCTCAGAAACAAAGATGGAGTTGGGCCACACATTAGGTACTTATGATATGCTAGTTCGCTCATAGTCAGAAATGTGTTAAAATACTCCACTTCTGGTCCTCCTATCACTGCATTTCCATCCTCCCTGAGTTCTTCTTTGCGAGAATCATCATACTTCTTAATTATTTCAACAAAAATTATGTCTCCATCATCTCCCTTCGTGCAAAAAAATTATGTGTCAGATGATTGGGGAACTAAGCCGGATATCTCAAGGAATGAATTGAGTTTATGAAACTTTTTCGGTGATGAATGAGTATGATGGATCTGGTTGTGAGGGTGAGTCAGTGTTAATGTTTTCATTTTTGCCTTCTTCTTCTGACTTCTTACGTTCACTTTCTACTCTGACAATTGCATGGTGATTTTTATCCGTAGCTCTCGTCTTGGCGATTTCATTCTGGCTTGTTATCATGTGGTTTGCTTGGTTGCTTGGGATATATTGTGATAGCATTGATTGAACTGTGGATACGGGCTGAGCATTGGGGGTCTTTCGCTGGGTAAGAACGAGCAGACGAAACTGGAGAGGTAGAATTAACATTCAGTTTTGGGTTCTTAACCGTGTCACTCGGGAGTGCTCCCGTTATTCGATTAGTGATTGCCTTTAAAACTTTGTCAATTTTATTGGTCATCTCGCCTTGTTGTTGTTTGAAGTCGGCTTCAAACTTAGACAATCTAGCGTCTTGAGATCCCATGAAGTTAGATACTAATCCTTTGAGATTTGATTGATTATTAAAATTTTGAGGATTGTTGTTGAAGGAGCGGTTTGGGAATGAACCGTTTGGTTGAAAGCGATTGGGTGGGTTTGAAAAATTATTTTGAGAATTTTGGGGTTGTTTCCATGTCACACCCCACCAAGGCGGAACCGCGAGGTGTAACACATGAATAAACATCACACAAGATGATAGATAAAACACCATACATGAATTAAGATAAAAGAAAATTATCCGAATTACAACATTTCCCAATACAAGTTTAAAAAGTACAAATGACAATAACTTGAAATAAAGTAGACATCTTGAACATGTCCAATTGCAATGCACTAAGTTTCCACTTTACGAATGTCACCTGAAAAGCATGATAAAAACGGTCAACTATCGAAATAGTTGGTGAGCTCTCAGGGTTATGTACACAAAATATAGTTTTAGAAAAGAGTAGATGTCCAAAATAGTTGTCCAAATCGATATCAGTTGCCAAAACCAGTCGAGAGTCCAAAAATGACTCAAGTTTCCAAAGACAATTCCCGTTACCCAAAGTAACGTAACACAAATCAATGTATATGTATGCTATAGTGTTTATGCGAGGCACTACTTAAACGTATTCAGCCTAACCGTTCCAAACATCCAATCAAGTTCCAGTTGTATAGTGTGGCACAAACACTTAGTACTATGCACCCTTGTGCGGGGAGTGAGGAGGGGCTAATCTCCTAATAGCGCTATCCATAAGTACTAACGTCTCAATCTCGTTGAGGGGGAAAGTGAGTTAAAAGTAGTGGCGGGTTCCAAGCATACAACAACATACATATTAAGTTCAAGGTTCAAAGTTCAACACGTTTCCAAATTTCAACAAGTTCAAATCAAGTTCAAAGTTTAACACATTTCCAAAGTTCAACAAGTTCAAATCAAAGAGTTCCATACGTTCAAAACAAGTTCAAGTTTAAATATGCTCAAAATATTAATTACTTAAAAGTAATAGAATAACAAACGACACATCATGCTTTCCACCCCAAAACATTTAAAACGTGTAAAAAAGGGAATGTGAGAAACTCACCATAGAAGTTATAATGATAATAGGACTTCTTGGCAAACCACACTAAGCAGGCAACCTAAACGAATACGCAACCTTCTACTTCCATCCTAAGGTACGTAAATATATCTAATTAGATCCTATACGATATGCTCGGACAATATTAAGGTTCATTTGTTAAGTCTTGTGTTCACATTTGTTTCAAAAGACACTTTTATCTCAAAGCATAATTTTTACTAATTTGTCTTGAATTTCTTGTCATTTTAAGTATTTATTTGACCAAGTTAACCAAAGTTTCTGGTCAAGCTACTGCTCCGGGTCAAAATTCCAAGTTTTAGGTGTGTCCACGAATTTTCCTAAAATTTATTAAGGACTTATACCCGACTCCAAAAATGGCAAAATCTAGACATAAAAAAGTATTTTAAATGATCAGAGGGTCTAAATCAAAGTTATATGAGTTAGTCCAATGGGAGACTCTAAATAACCCTTACAAGTGTCTCCTATATTAGTTTCAATGATAGACTTATTGTGGTTTATGACTTATGGTCATTTTAGTACAAGGGTTAAAAAGAGATTTTCAGGCAGATTTGACACCTTTTACCATTTTGCAACTTTCACTAACCAAACGACCTCATATTTTTACAAAGCTTACATTTCTGGAAACTAGACTCAAAGTAATTGATTTTAGGCTATGGAATCATGTCAAAACATTTATTTATCATCAACTTACGCTCCAATCAATATGACACAAAAATAAAGTAGAGGGCTGATTGAAATTTTCGTTTGACTAAACAAGTCAAACCACTAACCCAAAATGCAAAAACGACCCAATCAACTCTTGAACTCATTTTATAAATATATAAATATCCTTTTAATAAATAAAAATCAGTAGGTACCTTACAATATTTTCAACCATTGCATGTACAAGTTTACACCCGATCTAGCTCTAAATCATGGTTTTATAAACGTTTTTATGACTAGTTTTATCATTTGAATCAACAAAACCTATAATCATTGTATCATCATTTTAAGAGTCTCATAACACTATTTATCCAGTAGCTAATTTATTTTATAGATTAGATCCAAAGAAAATGGATGAACATGTGTTTTGAGCCAAAATAGGCACTTTTCGGTTACAAGATAGGCACAAGCCTTCTTGTACCCTTACCTTACCTATGAGAACACCAAGTGAATGACAATATGAAGATGAGGCTGATATGATTCAACTTTACATGATGGTGCTTTGAGTGAAAAATGAACCAAGAAACTTGTTAAAGATGATTAAACAAGCCCTTTTGGAGTAGATCTTGTGTTAAACAAGATTTTTGAGTGGTGGTTGATGATGGCCTTATGATGGCTGAATATTTAAGAGAGGAGAAGGAGATATGCAGATTTTTGAGAGAGAGAGAGGAGTGTATGTGAGAAAAAAAAGAGTGAAAAATTATTAAGTGTGAAGGGTGGTTGAGTGTAGGGGTAATAAGAGTGTGTAAGTAAGCTTGCATTGTGATTGGAGGCGGAGGGAGGCATGGGGGGACAAGGTTCACGTTTTTTGGGTCTCAAGGAGGTCCTAATTACTGATTTTTGGTATTTAAATTCATTTTGTATATATACATTAAGTGTAGGTAGTATGTTGTATGATAAAATGTAAGGTTTTGTGTAAAAAAAGGTGTAGTTATGAGTATAATTTGTAGTATATTGTAGGTTAAATGTAAAATGTGTTAAGTAATGTTGGTTAAGAGTTAATTTATACATGTAGGTCATATTGAAGTGTTTTAAGTCCGTTATAAGAAGCGTAAGTGTAAAAACGTAAGAATTTATGCAATATCGGGTTTACCTGGAAACTTGCAAGTTATAATGAACGAAGTGACATAAGTTCATAAAAGTGAATGAATTATGTTTATTACTGGTTATTGACATTTTCCTAATGACCTTTGAGCATATCGTTGATCGTCAAGACCGTTAACTAGGATCATAGGTCGAAGGTGCGTTCGTATAACTAGGGTTCCTAGGAATTGAATGTTTAGTTCATAAAATGACACGACCATTTAGAAAGTGACTCAACAAAAATTTAATGGAATCAAAAATGTCATATGTTTGCTATCGGTTACTGACCTCAAAATAGACAGTTCTCACAGTATCCCCCGTTAAAGGAAAATTTCGTCTCGAAATTTCAATTTCTCGACCTAAGACGTAGCGCTCGCGAACAGTTTCGGATACTTGCGCTTCATCTCGTCTTCTCGTGCCTAAGTAAATTATGGTCCTTGTCGGGGGTTCCAACAAACTTTCACTAGGGGAATGCGACTTTGCTTTAGTTTCTTGACCTCGCGGTCCATGATATCAATCGGATCCTCAACAAAATGTATTCCGTTGTCAATCTTGATTTCTTCTAGTGGTACGTGCAGATTTACGTCTGCCAGGAATTTCTTTAGGTTTGCACGTGAAACGTGTCGTGAATGCCTATGAGTTCTTATGGTAAATGCAATCGATAAGCTACATGACCGACTCGTTTGAGAATCTCGAACGGTCCTACGTATCTCAGTGAAAGCTTGCTTCCCTTGCCAAAATGTACTACGCCTTTCCAAGGCGATACTCTGAGGAGTACTTTATTGCCAACACTGAACTCTAACGGTTTTTTGTTAATTATCAGCGTAGCTCTTCTGGTGATCTCG
The DNA here is from genome assembly GCA_026074375.1 of Tanacetum coccineum. NCBI lineage: Eukaryota > Viridiplantae > Streptophyta > Magnoliopsida > Asterales > Asteraceae > Tanacetum > Tanacetum coccineum. The sequence continues at coordinate 19,197 of BQNB010044728.1, read as the reverse complement.
TATAGCCTTAAGTCATTCCTTGATTTGAACAATCTTAACAGTAGTCTCCTGGATAATCTCTGGTCTAATTAGCTTGCTCTCTCCTACTTCTGCCCAAGCTATGGGCGTTTGACATTTCCTCCCATACAATGCTTCAAATGGGGAACACTTCAGACTTGAGTGGTAACTGCTGTTGTGTGAAAATTCTTCTAATGGTAGATGAGTATCTCAGTTTCCACCAAAATCAATTGCATATGCTCTAATCATATCTTCCAGTGTTTGAATGGTACACTCTCTTTGGCCATCAGTTTGGGGATGGTAAGCGGTACTCAGATCCAGTTGCGTTTCTAACGCTTTCTGTTCTGATTGCCAAAATCTTGATGTGAAATGACTGTCACGATCTGATATAATTGACACAGGCACACCGTGCCTTGCTATGATCTCGTTGATGTATAGTCTTGCCAAGTTTTCTGTCTTGTAATCTTCACGGATAGCTAAGAAATGCACAGATTTGGTCAGTTGATCAACAATGACCCAAATTTAGTCCTGCCCACTACTGGTCCTTAGTAATCTAGTTATGAAGTCCATTGAGATATTCTCCCATTTTTAATCGGTAATCTTTGGCTCTTGAAGTAATCTCGATGGTTTCTGGTGCTCTACTTTGACTTTAGAGCATGTCGAACACTTACTAACATACGAAGCAATATCCTTCTTCATTCCGGGCCACCAATATAAGTCTTGTAGATCATAGTACATCTTGTCTGCTCTAGGATATACATAATACTTTGTAGTATGGTCTTCATCCATTATCAAAGTTCTCAAATTGCCATAAACTGGCACCCAAATTCTTTCAGCAAGATACAATCCTGCCACCTTCTTTTCTCTTAATTGTTTGTCCAATCCTTTCAACATTTCTGCTGGAGTGTTGGCGCCCTTTGAAGCTTTGCTTTGAGCTTCCAGTATCCTAACCTTAATGCTAGAGTGAATTATCATGCTCATAGCTCTAGCTCGTCTTGGTTTCACCCGCTCTTTCCTACTCAATGCATCAGCTACTACGTTCGCTTTACTTGGGTGGTAGCGAATCTCGCAGTCACAATCGCTGAAAAGTTCTATCCATCATCTCTGACGCATGTTTAATTCTTTTTGATTAAAAATGTGCTGAAGGCTTTTATGATCAGTGTAGATAACACTCTTTGTTCCATATAAATAGTGTCTCTAGGTTTTGAGAGCAAATACTACTGCGCCCAACTCTAAATCATGAGTGGTGTAATTCTCCTCGAGAATTTTGATTTGTCTGGATGCGTATGCAATTACCTCGTTTCTCTGCATCAACACACAACCAAAACCTTGGTTCGATGCGTCACAATACACTACAAAGTCATTCGGTCCTTCAGGTAATGGCAAAATCAGGGCATCATACAACATGTCCTTTAAGGTCTGAAAAGCGTTCTCCTGCTCATTACCCCACTCGAACTTCTTGTTTTTTTTTTGAGTCAACAAGGTGAGAGGCTTTGCAATCTTCGAGAAGTTTGCGATAAATCGCCTATTATATCCTGCCAATCCTAAGAACGAACAGATCTCAGTTGGGGTCTTTGAGGGCTTCCAGTTCTTTATTGTTTCAATTTTGCTGGGATTCACATGAATACCTTCACTCTTCACTACATGTCTGAGAAAACAAACCTCTTGTAGCCAAAATTCACATTTTAAAAAATTTCCTAACAGTTTCTCTTTTTCAAGCAACTCCAGTATCAATCTCCGGTGAACCTTATGTTCCTCTTTGGAATTTGAATAAATTAAGATGTCATCAATAAAGACAATGACAAACTTGTCAAGATACGGCCTCGACCTGAATGCAGTTTTGGGAATATCTTCTTCACGTACTCTCAATTGATGATAACTGGATCGAAGGTCTATTTTCGAAAAATACCGTGACCCTTGCAGCTAATCGAACAAGTCATCGATCTTGGGAAGAGGGTGGCGATTCTTGATAGTCAGCTTGTTCAGCTCTCGATAGCCTATACACATGTGGAACGAACCATCCTTCTTTCTCACAAACAACATCGGTGCTCCCCAGGGCGAAGAACTAGGTCGTATGAAACCTTTGTCTTGGAGCTCTTTGAGTTGGTTTGATAGTTCTCGCATTTTTGTAGGTGCCAAACGGTAAGGTCATTTTGCAACAGGCATAGCTCCAGGAATAAGATCTATGCGAAACTCTACTTTGTGAGATGGGGGTAAACTCGATAAATCTTCTGAAAACACGCCAGTGAAATCACATACAACAGGGATATCTTTGAGTTTTGGCTCGTTCACTTTCATGGTCTTCAACTGTTTCAGGTTCCCTTCGGGACGTTCTCCATGAACTTCTAAATTCTCTCCGTTGGATAACGGAATTTGGACTATTTTCTCATAACAAACTATCTTAGCTCTAGGCCTTGACAACCAATCCATTCCTACGTTCACGTCGAAACTACCATGTCCAAAAGGAATCAAGTCGATGATGAACGTATGACATTCTAGATCTAGCCCATATCCGCAGACAATCTTTTTGGTTTCTAACTTTAGACTGTTAGCAATTTAAATTTTGTAATTGGGGTTTACAGCACTAGGTTTCAAGTTAATCAAGGGAAAGAAGTCGGTAGAAATAATACTAAAATAGGCATCGAAATCGAATATTACGATAGAAAATGATCGATGAAAGAAAATGTACTCGTCATGACGTTTGGATCTTGCTAAGCTTCAGCGGTACCTATGTCGAAGGCACTATCACGTGCCTGATTCCCATTGTTCCCTTGGTCGTGATTTCCTTTGATAGCTAGCACAAGGTTTGGGCGATTCAGACTCGTATCTGTTATAGGTTTGTAAGATACAAATGCACAATAATTGGTGTCCAAGATTCGTTCCTGTGTTGCGCGTGTTTCAAAACAAACTTAGATGGCTGATACTCAAGCTGAAATCATTCTCATCAAGTCATCCTAAACACGATCTTCAACAACCTCAATCCAACAAGCAATTGCAAATGAGATTGGGATAATGTGGAAAGCACCAACCAGGATCAGGTAGGACTATTCAAAAAAAGGAAGGAAATCTGTTTGATTGAGTTACGAACAGCTTTCGGCTATTGGAAACGAATCAATTCATGACTAATATGAGCGTTTTCCACAAGCTTGTGAATGAATGAAGAATACTCAAAGCCAACATTCTAACTCTTCAGATGAAACACCAAGTTTTTCAACAACCTTTTGGCCTAATTGGGGTAAGTATGTACAAATGTCAAACAGACCATTGATAACACAACCACGACCTTATGTTCCAGATCTATACTCATTTCTCAAAGCTATGACCTCATGCCAAAAAACTCCCAAGAAAACAGAGCATGTCTACAAGTAATGTTGATCCACTGCCTATGTAGCTCACACCACATCTGCACCTGCTCTTTCATCACCCTCAACTCCTAGTCCTCAACCTACTGCTCAGTCTCCGAATGACGCTTTGATGGCCACTATGACTCAGATTGCTAATCTCTTAAGTGGTTTCCAAAAGCAGTTTCCACCCACCAACAACCAGCTCCGGACTTCCTCCAACTCAAGGACTCATGCTACGGTGCATGATGGTCACATTGTTACTGAACCAGTTCAGAGGAAGGCTCCAGGTAATAATGGTAATACAGGTACTCGAGGCAAGAAGGTGATATGTTACAACTGCAGAGGAGAAGGACATGTGGCTAGGCAGTGTACAGAACCCAAGAGAAAGATGGACTCTCAGTACTTCAAAGATAAAGCTTTACTGATGGAAGCTAAAGAGAAAGGAGATGTGTTAGATGCTGAAGCTGAAGCATTCCTCGCTGATGTAGAATGCACTGCACCTTATGATCAACCCAAGGCACTGACTACAACAAACATGTTTCAAGCCAATCATGAGGATGCATATGACTCAGACGTGGATGAAGGCCCCAATGCTGCTGTCGCTTTCATGGCCAACTTGTCATCCACTAGTGCAACCAACAATGCAGTCAATGAGGTACACTCCAATGACAATCAAATCTTTGATAATGTAGATTATCAGTCGAATCAGGAGATGCACCAGGAAGAACATTTAGACTCCGATGCTGAGACTGAGATTGATGACAATACGATCCCGTATCATCAGTATCTTCTTGACACCGAAGCCCAAAATGTTCCAACTAGTAGTCTGCTGACACATCTATAAGGTATCTATGATTGCCATCTTAACTGACTTGCAAGAACCCAACTAGACGGACATCAAAGTTAACCAAGAAAAATGTTTGGAAATCGAGACCTTAAAAAATAGAGCTTCTGCAAATCAAGCAGAATATGTCCGTCTAGATACCCACAAGGTCAAACTTGATCTTGAAAACAAGTTAAACAGAACAGCCCTAGTGAATTCACGATGACAAAAAGCGTAACGACTGAACATTGTGCAAGAAAACGATTGCTAAAATCGCCACTCTTTCAGGAAAAGAAAAATCATTCATTTTTACAATGAAAAGGAAAAGATTTTATCTGTAAAAAGATCAAGCAATAAGTTATCTAGATGAAATAGTATTGTTTAAAAACTGCTAAACACAGTTGCAAGAGATTATGTTGGCAAAGATTTAACATGGCAACACAAACTATTCCCACTTTCAAAAAACCTAAACAGGCAACCAATAACTGCACAAGGACAAACCAGGCACCGGTAACCTAGGACAAGGTTATATGGCCAATCGTGTCTACAACCTGTTTTTGTATGATGCTGACACCCTATTTCATCCAATCACTCACCCTGTTAGTATATGGGATAGTAAGAGGTCTTGGTTCACCAAGGTTGTTAATGTCATGAAAAAAAGTGAACGAAAAACTACAGGGATGTTCGACCCGCAAACAGACTCTATCCTGCCAAGCTTATGCCCAATATGAACGTCCTCAGAAAGAACTGTCTTAGATCGGCGAGTTGCTTTTCTGCAACGAATTGCCTATCAAAGCTAGTAAATCAGCCAACCCTGCTACCCTTTTGTTCATAAAAGTCGACCTCCAAGTCAAGTTCTGGCCAGTCTTCGAAAAGTTAATGCTGTTTTTCCTCAATTTGAAGGTATCATAAAAGAAAGAACAACACAAAAACCAGACTATGTTTCTGATGGTTGTTTTGATTAAGCAACACAGATTTTTGAACAACAAATTGTACTATTTTAACTAGCCGCCCATATCAAAAACATATCCAAGCTGCTAATGAATACAAATTTTTCAATAGAGATAAAAAGAGAATTTGAACTAGATTTTGATGAATTATATGGCGGAGTAAGAACAAATGTGTTTCTTGATAACAAGAACCTGACATAGAGAAGAAAAATCTTTTAATCAGAAATGATTGCCCTAATTGCTGAATGTTTTAAAAAAAGATATCTGCTCTATTGTTATAACTTCCGATGCATTTGTTTGTGCCCCAAGTTTCGAATAGCCTTTGCTAAGACCTAGCTCTGCAATGCGATAAGGGAACACACTCAAGATCTAGAACTTGAAGCTGAGATATCAAAACAGAAACAACAAATTACTGAAATTGAAAAACGTTTATGCATTTCTCGAACGGAGAAATATGTGTGTTTACGAACTAAATTTCAAAACTATAAAACTGTGCATACACGTCAGTGCTCCAATGCAATTTTTATTGAAATTAAACAGATGTTAGGACAACAGCTTCAAGGGAAATATTACCATTATCAGGAAGTTAGATGCTCAGATAAGCATCATGAATGGTGTTGAATATAGGTTCCACTGAAGGTAGTTGTGACCAACAAGCGTTAGAAACTGACAGAATTCATTGAAAGTTTACGATTACCTCCCGTAGGAATTAGACTAGATGCCTTCAAGGTAAGAAAAACGTGAGTCTGAACAAGAACGGTAATATGAACTGTCAAAAGGCGAATAAGTCTACTCACTGTATTGCATAACACTGAAAAGCTGAGGCCTTCACGTGCTGAGAAAACCAAGCTGAAAGCCCAAGTGACTGGTACAACAAAGTAGAAGGACCTTCAACCTCTGAGACACGCCAAAGTCTTGCTCCTGAATGTACAACTTAGTACTAAAGTATACTACCACCACCAAACCACCCAAACGTGCAACTGGGTCAAACCAAACCCCGTACCAAAGAAGAAGCAAGTAACTTCAGTGAACCCCCAACCTTCACTCCAACAACTCAAAAACCAGAAGTGCATTCCTAATAAGCAAACTAACGTGTTGTTGCTATGTCTACAGGAGTAAAACCTCACTCTGGAGCGTAGCAAAACTGTGCCTAAAAGTGCCCCCGAATCACAGTACTTTGCCTAATTAAGAGTTGTCGAATGCGAGGAGAGTAGAAGCACACCATAGGACTTTGAATAAAAAGAATCGTGTTGATTCTAATTTGCTTGTTAAACATTCTGTTTCTGTTTCCAACTTGAACAATGTTTGTGGTGCATGTAACAAATCTTTGGTTTTTGCAAATCATACTGATTGTTTGGTTATGTTTGGAAGGTTCTGTGAATGTTAAAGCCCCACCAGACTTAAACTTTTTAAACAACCAAAAACCCCAGGAAAGAATTGGAAACAATTAAGAGAGTCTGGAAACCGATTAAGCAAACTCTGTTTGCAAATAGCAAGCCTCAGTGGAAGCCCACTGCACATTCTCATTGTTGAGAAGTATCCCTTTAAATAGGAATCATGGAATCTACAGAAAGTCAATAGAAGCTACCCCGAGTGCTAGTTCTAGCCCTCAAATAACTATGGTCTCTAGGTTTACTGACCATAAACTTAGTGATCGAAAGGCAGGTTCCAAAGGGATCTCTGGAATTTTTGATTGTTAACTAACCGGAACCCTTCAGGGCATCCTATCACCGTAAATGTTTGTGTTATATCGCAGTAGTACAAATTGTCTATGGATCTAGATTCTGATCGCTCAAGACTCTGACCGGTGATCGTGCACGTCTTATCAACTTTTAGAAAAGTTCATTGGTACAGTGAGATTTGGCAACGATGAATATGCAGCTATCGTTGGCTATGGTGATTATAAACTGGGTGACACTATCATCTCTCGAGTCTATTATGTTGAAGGACTCAAGCACAACCTATTCTCAGTAGGTCAGTTTTGTGATGGAGGTTTAGAAGTTGCATTCCGGCACATTCATGTCACGAATCGCAAACTAAGATATGGTGGATCTGTCAAAGTTCCTCGGACAACCAACCTGTACTCCATCCTCACTGAATAATATATGTCATGCTCACCAGTTTGCTTGCTTACAAAGGCCCACTTCCACGAATTCATGGTTTTGGCATCGTCTTTGAATCCATCTGAATTTCATGGACATTGAACGAAATTGGGCTCAAAAAAATCTAGTCACGAATACCCATAGCTGAAAATATCGACAAAGACCATTTTGTGTCCACTTGTCAGCTAGTTAAAAAGTAAGAAAGCATCATATCCACTTAAAAACGGAAACACCATACTGAATTTCTCCATACTCTACATATGGACCTCTGCTGGACCAATGAAACAGAAAGTAACAACGGAAAAAGTATGTTTTGGTGATAAGTGGATTATTACACCAATTTGGATAGGGTAAAGATTTCTTCGCAAAAACAAAGAGAAACTCCCAAGTGATTGAGTAAGTTTTATGTGAAGACTTAAACGAGCCCATTAACTACAACTGTTCGCGCATTCGTCAAAAAATAATGGAAACGGAGTTTTGTGAATAAAGACACTCGACTGATTGGTTTGGAGCGAGTGGTATTTCTCATAAACGAGCGTACTCGGTCCTCCACAACAGAACGGCGTTGTCGAAAGACGGAACCGAACACTAAAGGAAAGCGCCATACTATGCTCATCTTTGCGAAAGCTCCACTGTTCCTATGGGCTGAAGCTGTAGCCACTGCGTGTTATACACTCAATCGATCTCTTGTACACACGCTTCATGAAAAGACCTATTATGAACTGCTGAAGGGAAAGAAGCCTAATCTCCAATACTTCCGAGTGTTTGGATCTCTTTCTATACTACCATGACTGATACTACCGATGACAATTGGAAAACGCAAGCAAAGCAGATATAGGTATCTTTGTTGGCTATGCACCCACCAAGAAGGCGTACCGAATCTACACAAAAAACGCGCAAAGATTCGAGGAAACCGTTCAATGAGCTTCTATGAACTTACCGAAGTTTGACGTCTGTACAAAAACCAGATTCAGTCCTCAGCACCTCAACAAAGAAACTGTATGTACCAAAACAGTACAGAACTCGAACTTACTGCTTTACAGTCAGGACGCAGCCGTTCTGCACTAGTAAAAGACCCAGAACCACCTAGTGTCCCTCCTACAAAGAAACAGGTAGACGATTTGTTTCAATGGTTTGATGATGATGAGGTTGTTCCGATACCTCCGGTTGTTCCGATAACTCCGGTTAATGTTCCTGCTGCCCCGGCACCCGAGAATGCCATAGGTTCACCTTCCACCAACATTAACATCAGAAGGCTGCTCTCGTCCTGCAGTTACTGAAAGCCTCTTGCCTCATCAAATACCTCTACCAGACACTAGTGATTCTGATGATGAAACACTGTTCGATCATGTTGACAGTAATGTGTTTGACACCCATAATGCTCCTGAAACCGCTTCAGAAGCATCTTCCTACAACTCTGTCAATATCGATGTTACTCCCAACAACCAATTACCTCACGTGCAAAAATGGACTCAAGCACATCCGCTTGAAAAACATAATTGGGGATAAAGAACGACCTGTCCCCCCGGAAACACAGAAACACCGAACGCAATGTGGTGTTTCTTCAATGAAATTACTTAACTCATGTTGAACAAAGAATTTCAAGCAAGCCTTAGAGCATTCGTGCTGGATTGAGGCTATGCAGGAAGAAATTCATGATTAGAACTCTAATGAATTGATACTTGTACCCCTGTCCAGATAAATTCTTACATCCACGCTCAAATGATTTTCAGAATTTAAGTTGGATTGATAATGTAACGTCATGAAGAACAAGCACTGGTTATGGCGAAAGGTTATCGACAGTAAGCTGGTATTGATTTTGAAGAATCATTTGCTCCAGTTGCTAGATTAGAAGCGATCAGACTCTTCATTGCTCACGCAGCGAGTATGAACATGGTCATCTTCCAGATGGACGTGAAAACCGCCTTCCTCAACGGCGAACTGAATGAAGTTGTCTATGTTAGTCAACCAGAAGGATTTGTAGATCCAGAGCATCCATCGCATGTGTACCGACTCAAGAAAGCTCTCTATGGGCTTAAACAAGCTCCACGTGCGTGGTATGACAAGCTATCAGCGTTTCTAATCAAGTCAGGATTTACAAAAGGCGTAGTTGATCCTACTCTCTTCACGAGAAAAACATGCAAACAACTCTACTGGTACAGAATAAATATTGTAAATGATATTATCTTACCTCTACCACGCCAAAGCCTGCAAATATATTGCATTTGAAATGAACTCAACTTCAAGATTCGATGATGGGACACATGTCATTCTTTTAGGATTACAAGTTTCTCAAAATCCAGAGTCATCTTTATCAAACCAATCCAAATATGACTCAGGAAATCTTGAAAAAGTTTGGTTTTGACTCCTGCACACTCCATTTACCCACTCCAATGGCGGAGCGTCCCCTACCTTGTGAAGAATAAGGGAGGAAAGCTGATTGATCCTACACAATTCGTTGTATGGTTGGTCGCCCCCCCCCCCCCCCCCCTTAAGAATCTTAGTGCATCTAGACCCTACATATGTTATTTGCTGATTGGTATGAGTGCACGATACCTAGCTAAGCCTACTGAAATGCACTTACTTTTTTTTTTTGTGTGTGTGTTAATTTTTTTGTGGGTTTTTGGGGGGGGGGGGGGGGGGGGGGGTGTTTTGGGGGGGGGGTGTGTTTGAATGGGGGAAGGGGGGGGAAAAAAATGGGGGTTTGTGGGGGGTGGTGGGTGTGTTGTGTTTAATATTAAAACAAAGCGGATTCTTTCGATACTTAGACCATTCACATGGGTCTGTGGTATCCGAAGGACTCCGGCTTTGAACTAAAAGCTTTGCAGATGCTGACTATGCAGATGTCTTGACACACGGAGAAAGTACTTCTGGTTCAGACTCAATTTCTTGGACATCGGCTTGTTAGCTGGTCATCCAAAAAGCAGAAGTACTGCCATTCACTACGAACTTAAATAACATCGCCCTATCCGGAGCTATGCTCAAACCTCTGGATGCGATCTCTCAACTACGAGACCGATGATTTTGCGTTTCAATAAAATTCTGATGTATTGTGACACATCAAAGTGCTATTGCTCATGCTGTATTAGTGTTTCAAACACTCCCTCCACAGCACATTGATATCCGTCACCGACTTCATCAAAGAGCAGGTTGAAAGGAAAGTGTTGAGTTTAATTTCGGGAGTACAAAATACCCAACGGCTGACATTTTTATTACGAAGGCATTACCGAGAGAGCGCTCGCCACACTACTCCCACTGTTGGAGATAAACAAATTACACCAGAGACTCTAAAGAACAAACAGGATGAGTCTGTCTCAGAGTAACAATTTCACAGTGTATAATTTTGTGTATCTTTATAGTATCAAAAAAAAAAAAAATTAGTCCTTATAATGCTTGCTTGCAGTTATATCAAACTGTAACCCGTCTTACCCAGAATTTAATGTCCTTCAGTGCATTTATTTCTTCAACAGACAAGAAGTTGTCTAAGCCCCGAACCATTTTTCTCATAAACAATTTTTGTTTATCAAACTGTTCGGATGACCAAATCAGACTTTACTATCGCTCTTGATAATAGAACTCGGGTCATAGTTGGGGGGAGAAACAGTACTACTAAAACATCTAATGTTTTTGCAGGTCAAATGGACACACAGTTGCTGATTCTATTAGAAAAAGATTGACACAAAACCAACAGGCTTCAACTTATGACAGATTGTAGTATCATCCTTATCTTGGTATTCTTAAAGTCCTTGTTTCAATTGCTCACTTGATAATTGTGCTAGTTCACCTCACCTCATACTGTGAGGGGGAGATTATACATTTTAAGTCCATTCTAGATCTAAACCATTCACAAGTTTCATACTTTTGATCGGGGGAGAGAATGTGACTTAAACATGTAAAACGGATAATTAATGATTCGATTGATTCTAAAATGCAAAGATCCAATCCCAGAGCAAGTGCTAAACATCCTTTCGATTAACGACGCACAAAGTGTAGGGGTAGCATAAGTGTTAATAAGTTATAAAAGTCAAAGGTACCAAAAAGTTTGTGTATACACACGTAATCTTGAATCACTGACAAAGAAACTTTGTTTCATGTTCGTAAAAGTGATCATAATGAATGCTGAGAAAATAGATTTGAACACCAGGGTATTCGTAAGAATGCTCATAGCCTGGTCTTCTGACGCGCCCACTTAGTGAAGTGGATTTCCATAAATGTACTTTTACAAGTTGTATTTCACCGAGGCGCAAAACTCATATCTTTCGGGATATTTTCAAAACATCATCAAGCATTCTTATTAACTTCGGATATGCCCCAAATACAAATTTCACAAGCACATCCGAAATGTTTTTCAAATCATTTTTGCACAAGCTTCTACGGTACTTAATGAATTAAAAGTAAAACGCTGAAAAAGGAATGTAAACGGTATAGTACAGCAGATAGAAACTGTACTGACCTCACTCTACCATTCTATTAGTAGAAATACTTATAGGTGTGGTTAGTTCTCGTACATACGTCTGGTCTAACAACGGTTGGAACATTAGGGAATCTGATACTTAGTATTAGAGGGAACTTAAGCTTTGTCACGTGCCCAGGAAAACCGTGTCAAGAAGGATCTTTTAATGAATCAATCTGATCACAGGTAACAGTAATCATACTGTAATCATTGATCCTCACCAGGAATCGAGAGGTTAATGTATCCGAGCCAATTGAGTATCGTCTATACTCGTCCCTTCAAAATATAAAACCTTTGTGAGTTTACAAAATGTTTTTTCTAGAACACATTAAGTGATTTTACATAACAAAATATTTTTGTTGGTGACTAAATTTGTTCTATATCCATGCGAAATGAACGACGTCAAAGTACCGATGCATAGACATGCTCATATCCTTACTCACATATCTGAAGAAATCAAGAAAGTTTTTACATACAAAGCTCCGCACAATCTCTGAAAATCAATGTCTTCATTCAAAGCTAAAAACGTTATGGAGATTAAAGAAGAATACATCATCAAAGCTTTCCAGATTCCAACATATATGACATGAGAACTAAAGAACAGCGTATGGCCAAAAGTCAAAGTGAAAGAAATCTCAAGTAATACAGAGAAGTAAAGCTTAAACAGTCAAGATCAAGATCAAGACATCACATCAAGTTTCAAAAGATCATGAATCAAGGTATTAAAGATTGAATACCAAGCACAACAAGTGAAGTACCCCATCAACCACGGAGCAAAGAGACAAGCACACGAGTGAGCCAACTCTCATGGACCCTCATCTAGGGGAAGATTGTTAGGATCACATAAAGGACCCGAACAAAGAAAGCTTCGTCACCTCAAGTACCAGACAAAAGTGTAGCTCAGAAAGACAATGTTAATTAATGTTTAGTTATGAATAACTGGCCAAGATGTAAAAAGCCCAAAGAACGCCTCAAAGGCAAAAATCCTAGATAGTATAAATACACCTGATTTTTATTCCAAATTATGGTAGCTACTCCATTATTATTTCATCTTAAGGGTTTGTCAGGACACTTGTTTTTTCAAAAAAAAAGTACACTAATGTGTTAATCTTAATCTTCATTGCATTGATGCTGTATTCATCATGGAATGATCTAGGGATCCTACAGATCTCGGTTAGGGTCTTCGGGGGCTTCCAGTTCTTTACTGTTTCGATTTTGCTGGGATTCACATGAATACCTTCACTCTTTACTACATGTCTGAGAAAACGAACCTCTTGTAGCTAAAATTCACATTTTAAAAAATTTCCTAACAATTTCTCTTTTTCAAGCAACTCAGTAATCATCACCGGTGAACCTCAAAATCCTCTTTGAATTTGAATAAAATTAAGATTCATCAATAAAAGACAATGACAAACATGTCAGATACGGCCTTTCGTCCTGAATGCAGTTTGGGAATATCTTCTACGCGTACTCTCATTGATGATAACATGGATCGAAGGTCAATTTTCCGAAAATAAACCGTGACCCTTGCAGCTAATCAAAAATCATCAATCTTCGAAAGGATGTCGATCTTGATACACTTGTTCAGGTCTCGATAGTCTATACACAATGATGAGACGAACCATCCTTCTTTCTCACAAACAACATCGGTGCTACCTAGGGCGAAGAACTAGGTCGTATGAAACCTTTGTCTTGGAGCTTTTTGAGTTGGTTTGACAGTTCTCGCATTTCTGTAGGTGCCAAATGGTAAGGTCATTTTGCAACAGGCATAGCTCAAGGAATAAGATCTATGTGAAACTCTACTTCGCGAGATGGGGGTAAACTCGATAAATCTTCTGAAAACACGCCAGTGAAATCACGTACAACAAGGATATCTTCGAGTTTCGGCTCGTTCACTTTCATGGTCTTTAATTGTTTTAGGTTCCCTTCGGGACGTTCTCCATGAACTTCTAAATTTTCTCCGTTGGATAACGGAATTTACACTATTTTCTCATAACAAACTATCTTAGCTCTAGGCCTTGACAACCAATCAATTCCTACGTTCACGTCGAAACTACCATGTCCAAAAGGAATCAAGTCGATGATGAACGTATGACATTCTAGATCTAGTCCATATCCGCGGACAATCTTTTTGGTTTCTAACTTTAGACCGTTAGCAATTTAAATTTCGTAATCGGGGTTTACAACACTAAGTTTCAAGTTAATCAAGGGAAAGAAGTCGGTAGAAAATTAACTAAAATAGGCAACTGAATCGACTATAATGGTAGAGAAATGATCGATTAAAAGAAAAAGTACTCCGTCATGAACGTTTTGGATCTACTATCTTCAGCCCGGTACAATTTCGAAGGCACTATCACGTGCCTGATTTCCATTATTTCCCCTAATTGCATAAGCTAGACCCCGAATGTAGCGATCAATACGCTTGCTTTCCGAAGTGACCGTGCGCGACACTAGTCTAGCAAACTCATGGAATCAGGTTGTGTACTTATCAACATCAACTCCAATCATAACATGATCCCAGAACTCTTCCTTCAATTTCTTGATTGCATTACCTGGACAGTATTCTTCCATCAACAACTTCTTTAGGTCTTCCCAAGGTTAGGCTATAGTAATTGCTCGACCTCTTGTCCAAACTAGTGTGTTCCACCAAGTTAAGGCGCGACTTTGCAGCAAACAAGTCACGAATTCGGCTTGGCTTTCTGCGGGACGCTTACTAATGTAGAGCACATACTCCATTTCTTCCAACTATGATAGTAGGCTAACTGCTTTTTCAGTTCCAAAGAATTCCTTAGCACCACAAGACTTGAATGTCTTGTAACTACAACCTTGCGTGTTGCAAACTTAGTTTGTCCTTATCTCTCTTGCTTCAACTTAGGGTCGTTAGAACTTTAGTAGAGTATACCTCTTTTAACTTCTCATAAGTCAAATCGATTAACGGCTCAAATTTCCAGTGAACAAAGCTCGTATCTGCTCTAGGTTCGCTTGGTACGGATGTACCTTGATTGGTTTCCATAATTCGTTCCTGAGTTGCACGTGTTTCTTCTCGGAGGTATGGTTTTAAACAAATTTTGTCCCCAAAATTTATTTGAGTAATTACTTTGACCAAAGTATAATTCGAGTAGCTTACATATATATGATGCAGCTTTAAATGTAACGAAATAACATTCATTCAAACAGAGATGCGACGAAAGTTTATATAGAGAAAGAGATAAACGTTCTCACATACATAGTTTTAATTCTCCCATACTGATTGTTATCAAAAAAAGATACATCTTCAAAAGTGTGTATTTCGTAGTAACCTCCAACAAAGTTGGGTTTTCAACATAAATCGTGATAGAAAGGTTTTGACTAAAAAAATATATTTCAAGTAACGCACAATAAATAAATTTTATTTATTTATTTATTCATTTTATTTTAATTTTTTTTATTTTATTAAGGATTTTTAAAATTTGAAGTCATAATAAAGTTTTCTAAAAATTTGAAGTCAAAGTAACTAAACACAATGATACCGATACAAAAGAATTTACTTTTTGATAATAAAAGCATTTTTTTAAACGCGGGTTGAATAAATATATTCAACAAAATTTGGTGTATATATGTATCTTATAATACATGAGTTTTGATGCTAAAGCGATGTAACCGTTAAAAAATACAAGTGCATCCCATTTTTTTTAATGTTCAAAAAGTACTTCACTTGTACATGTTTTGTTAGCAAACGACTTCGACTCGTCCAAATAAGTACCATCTCCGAAACACAATGCCAGGACAAAAATTGTTATCATGGTTACACAATTAACCAGTATCAAGTATAAGATTCTTATTCTCGTATCAATCCTTTTATCTCAAAAGGGGGTCTTCCATGCGATGGTCATACAACCAAACAACTAGAGTGATAATACTCATAAGCGAGTTGCTCCCAAGGCAACTAATGACGTAATCCGTCTCATCAAATATCTTCAAGAACAAAACGTTTAAGTAACAGGTTTCCATGATAGAAACGATGTCAACCCACATAGTGGATGAGAAATAGTCGTTTGAAATACGCACGGTAGGGTAAGGACAAAACATCGCGCATTTATGCTTTCAACCCTAGTCACTCTATAGTCGCGTTGCATCCATGTCGTTTGAGTATCCACATCCGAACATCCAAGCCTCACCCATCCTCGAGTGAATTTTCAAAGGTCTTAAGCCATGTAGCAACTTGAAGCATAATGTCACAACTCATCAAACAAGAACTGTCATGAAATCAAGGTAGAAGTTGGTAAAAGGCTTAATGTTTTTGAAAAATTGACTCAACTTTGAGGTCGCTCAGAAACAAAATCTTGAATCACTGAACACGGAGTTTGCAAACAGGCAAGGAATGCTTGTTTTTGCAGCCAAAACGGTTGGCTTAATAGTATGATGAAATAAGACAGAGACGTCACCAAAGTATAGATCGACGCAGCTCTAATAGTGAAAGAACAAACGTCTCTACATGTCGTGCATACGTAGTTCACCTGCTGCTCGCCTCTGGCTCTGACTCGGAATCTATCGACGAGTCCTCCTCAAGGTTTTATGCAGGGTAAGGGTACGAAAATAGTTAAGTGTACGTCGCGACTCACTCACGGAATCATTAGCGCGCGAAGATGATATATGGGACATATTGTGACTGTGACGGTGTCCATAATAACAAGGTGCTTAGGGACAGTGTGACACTATAACGACAGTAACCGATGTGAAAGCAAACTCAGAACATAAATGGATCAATCAAAATAAGCATGATGTACTAAAATCAAATAGTAGACATCTAAAAGCATGCATTGTACGGTGCACATAATTCCTAGTATGCTTTTCAGTAAATAAAGTGGAAAGTCGGTTTTTAAACTTGTTTAAAATAATGACTATACCTAGTGTTACATGATACTCCCTGAATTAGACATAGTTGATCAAGTTATGTCTAATTTAGGTCTAATGATGCAACCACCCGGACTAGTTGACTCGTTTCATGTTCGGTGTTTTTAGAAAAGAAAATCATTTTGGTTATAGTTTGGATTTTTATTTTTGAAAAACCGGCATTCTTTATAACCTTAGGATTTGATTACCAATCTGTCACACCCCACCAAGGCAGAACTGCGAGGTGTAACATATTAATAAACATCACACAAGATGATAGATAAAACACCATACATGAATTAAGATAAAAGAAAATTATCCGAATTACAACATTTCCCAATACAAGTTTAAAAAGTACAAATGATAATAACTTGAAAGAAAATAGACATCTTGAACATGTCCAATTGCAATGCACTAAGTTTCCACTTTACGAATGTCACCTGAAAAGCATGATAAAAACGGTCAACTATTGAAATAGTTGGTGAGCTCTCAGGGTTATGTATACAAAATATAGTTTTAGAAAAGAGTAGATGTCCAAAATAGTTGTCCAAATCGATATCAGTTGCCAAAACCAGTCGAGAGTCCAAAAATGACTCAAATTTCCAAAGACAGTTCCCGTTACCCAAAGTAACGTAACACAAATCAATGTATATGTATGCTATAGTGTTTATACGAGGCACTACCTAAACTTATTCAGCCTAACCGTTCCAAACATCCAATCAAGTTCCAGTTGTATAGTGTGGCACAAACACTTAGTACTATGCACCCTTGTGCGGGGAGTGAGGAGGGGCTAATCTCCTAATAGCGCTATCCATAAGTACTAACGTCTCAATCCCGTTGAGGGGGAAAGTGAGTTAAAAGTAGTGGCGGGTTCCAAGCATACAACAACATACATATTAAGTTCAAGGTTCAAAGTTCAACACGTTTCCAAATTTCAACAAGTTCAAAGCAAATTCAAAGTTCAACACGTTTCCAAAGTTCAACAAGATCAAATCAGAGAGTTCCATACGTTCAAAACAAGTTCAAGTTTAAATATGCTCAAAAGATTAATTACTTAAAAGTAATTGAATAACAAACAACACATCATGCTTTCCTCCCCAAAACATTTAAAACATGTTAAAAGGGGAATGTGAGAAACTCACCATAGAAGTTAGAATGATAATAGGACTTCTTGGCAAACCACACTAAGCAGGCAACCCAAACAAATACGCAACCTTCTACTTGCAACCTAAGGCACGTAAATATACCTAATTAGATCCTATACGATATGCTTGGACAATATTAAGGTTCATTTGTTAAGTCTTTTGTTCACATTTGTTTCAAAAGACACTTTTATCTCAAAGCACAATTTCTACTAATTTGTCCTAAATTTTCTATCACTTTAAGTATTTATTTGACCAAGTTAACCAAAGTTTTTGGTCAAGCTACTGCTCCAGGTTAAAATTCCAAGTTTTAGGTGTGTCCATGAATTTTTCTAAATTTATTAAGGACTTATACCCGACCATATATACCCGACTCCAAAAATGGCAAAATCTCAACATATAAAAGTATTTTAAATGATCAGAGGGTCTAAATCAAAGTTATATGAGTTAGTCTAATGGGAGACTCTAAATAACCCTTACAAGTGTCTCCCATATCAGTTTCAATGATAGACCCATTCTGGTTTATGATTTATGGTCATTTTAGTACAAGGGTTAAAAAGAGATTTTCAGGCAGATTTGACACCTTTCACCATTTTGCAACTTTCACTAACCAAACGAAATCATATTTTTACAAAGCTTACATTTCTGGAAACTAGACTCAAAGTAATTGATTTTAGGCTCTGTAATCATTTCAAAACATTTATTTATCATCAAATTACGCTAAAATCAATATGACACAAAAATAAAGTAAAGGGCTGATTGAAATTTCCCATTGACTAAACAAGTCAAACCACTGACCCAAAATGCAAAAACGACCCAATTAACTCTTGAACTCATTTTATAAATATGTAAATATCCTTTTTATAAAGAAAAATTAGTAGGTACCTTACAATATTTTTAAACCATTGCATGTACAAGTTTACACCCGATCTAGCTCTAAATCATGGTTTTATGAACGTTTTTGTGACTAGTTTTATCATTTGAATCCCCAAAGCACCCAAACAAATCCTATAATAATTATATCATCATTTTAAGAGTCTCACAACACTAATCCAGTAGCTAATTTATTTTATAGATTAGATCCAAAGAAAATAGATGAACATGTGTTTTGAGCCAAAATAGGCACTTTTCGGTTACAAGATAGGCACAAGCCTTCTTGTAGCCTTACCTTACCTATGAGAACACCAAGTGAATGACAATATGAAAATGAGGCTGAGATGATTCAACTTTCCATGATGGTGCTTTGAGTGAAAAACAAACCAAGAAACTTGTTAAAGATGATTAAACAAGCCCTTTTTGGAGTAGATCTTGTGTTAAACAAGATTTTTGAGTGGTGGTTGATGGTGGTGATGTGGTGGACGACTCAAGGAGGTGGAGGAGGAGAGTTTTCTGTGTTTTTAGTGAGAGAATGATGAGAGGAAAGTGTGTGAGATAAAGAGAGAAGTATAGAAGGGTAGTAATGAACCTTAGAAGTGTAAGAATCATAGGATGTAAAAAGGAAGCAAACACTCCCA
>BQNB010044727.1:24337-44712 GCA_026074375.1 Tanacetum coccineum | reverse complement strand
TAATCAGAATAACAGTGAAGCAAACACGCACAAGAGAAATTCATAGAAAGATATTACGAACCAAAAAGGGAAGAACATGAAGACTTATCCGTACTCACAAACAAAAGAAAAAAAACATAGAAAAACGTCGGTACTAACATGCCGCAACATGTTACTAAAACTAAAGGATATATAAAGAACGGAGTAATGATCCGCACTAATATGTTAGGAACAATTAGTGTTAAAAAGAAAATTTTGATACTCAAACGAGAAATCAATGTAACGAAAGAACCAATTAAACGCACCAATATCCAAAGAAACAGATCCGAACAACCAATATATATCAAGACGCCGAATAGGAAAGATAGGACATCCGTACTAACATGCTACGAGCAAGGGATGCTAAACTTAGAGTTAGGAATCCGAACAAAATATTGAGCAAACGAACAAACCCAACAATCATAATAGTAGCAATAACAGGTATCCGGGGTATCCGCAAGCGATAGATAGAAGGGAAACTTACTAACTACACAACTATCCATATTCTAACATATTCATAAATCATTTCAAAAAAATAGTTTTCCTCAAACACCATCAAGATATACTTCAAAAGGGTTTTTATAATTCGACATCAATATAAAATATGTTACTCAAACAAAGGACATCGTAATACCAAAAGGGATTGTAAAATACCGTAAAGACTCTAACACAATTTTATTGTTTGAAAGCGAAAGAAAGTACCAGGAACCATATAATCAGAATAACAGTGAAGCGAACACGCACAAGAGAAATTCATACAAAGACATTACGAACCAAAAAGGGAAGAACATGAAGACTCATCCGTATAAAACAAAGGTCTCGAAGTGCTCAGAAATACGTAATATCCGAAAGAAATCATCGATAGCAACGTGTCAAGGTAAAAGATGGGATAAACTTATGCTGGGCCTCGCTTGGGTTTGACTTTGCTTTCGCAAGAGTCACCCGACTCCGCGGGTCTAGACCTGCTACGAGCATCTGATAAGAGATCTGAGTTGGCCTCCTCCTCCGACTCTTCTAACTACGCTTCCTCCTTCGGTTCCTTGAGAGGCTCCTCCTCAATTGGCTCCTATTATGATGCTTCTGGTATTGAGTAGCTTGTAAATCGAAATAAAACTCACAGAAAAGCAAGAAAACAAAACGCCTAGATAGCTAAACACATATATCCTATTATGCAACTATATGAAGGACTCCTAGGTTATAGTCTAGGTTAAACAACATACTTCTCTATGACATAGCTCTGATACCAATCTGCCATACCCCGCCAAGGCAAAATCGCGAGGCATAACAAGATAGGCATCATCACAAACCATTGATGTCAACAATAGAGAATTTCTAAAATGCATTATATTAAAAACAAAGTGTTATGACGATACCTAACACAAGAGGGATCTTGTATTGAGGATAATCGCACACATAATACATGGACATAGAAAATAAATCCAAACGAAACATCGTAATAAATCGAAATATTCAAGGTACCCATATAGAATGAAGGCCTCCAAAAAAGAGACTCCATTATGCAAAATCCTAAAGTCTCATTATGCCACACATTAACATCCTTATCTTCGCTATGCCTCCCACCTAAATGATATTTAAAACAGTCACTATATTGGTGAGATTCATAGGTTTTAAAACAAACACTTACTCGTCGCTTATGATGTTTTCAAAATCTTAGGACATCAAGATATTATACACAAAGGCTGCAATTTAAATCTTCAACCAATAATTACACATTCATGCTTGGATTAGTACTGCATATTTAGCACAAGCTCACCCAGATTGTTACCACACCGATATGGGGGTAGGCGTACCCCTCCGATCCAAATAACCATACAACATGAGGTAGGCGTACCTCTCCGATCCAAATAACCACACAACATGAGGTAGGCGTACCTCTCTGATCCAAATTCACATCATAGTGGGTAGGCATACCCTTCCGATCCATACATCACACACATAAGCAATAATACCAAGTAATGTACAAAACAAATAAAAACATTTATCACAGCTCTTAAAACATTTTAAAACACATTTAGTATCATTTTCACCCCAAGAAAATATAGAAAAAGAGGCTATGAATACTCACCTCAAGTTTCACGAACGCGCACACAATTCCAAGCAAAAATCTACACAATACGACTAACGGTTACTCATGATCAAGGCTTTACGGCCCTAGCTCATGTAACCTTATAATTGATGGACTTCAAATGTCTATACTATGCTTATAAACATTACACCATACTTTCCATACATTATTTATACTCTAAATACCTTAAATCCCTTTATTTTTTATAGTCACTTCATGACTACAAATAAAATACTAAATCATCAAATTGACTTTCCCTACTGCATTCCCTACCTTCCCAATGGGTTATGAACTACTGTGATTTTTTAGAAAAAATAATATTGAGCCTAACTATTTTATAAAAATTCAACATCACAAAGTACTCAAATTCGGATCTGATTCGACTATCAAAAAGTTTAGCTTGATCAGACCCATTTAAACACTTAGGAAAATTCTACAAAAATTCTAAAAAATCATAAACATCATGAACTTGCTACAGTAGCAATCTCATCAATTAAAAAGACGTTTTGATATGGTTTTTGATCTCACAAACACAATACAAAATCTGCCCCAAAAACTCAGATTTGACAACCAATCTTATAAAATTGTTTTGGCTAACTTCTAATCACTTTTAATTCATGAAACCAACGGGGTTGGAAAGTAGACTCTCTGTAGTAAATTTTAGGCTCAAGAAAATCAATAAAAGCTATTCGTATGACCAAGTTATGACACTTACAAGATGACCTAAAAATCTGCCCAGTTTTAATTCTGAATTTAACAACTAAACCTAACCAAACGCATCCAAACACTATTAATTACATCCTAATTGATTATTAATGATCATCTTAACATGTTTACTGAATTTTTATGAAACCCTAATTTCCATCAATTTTAAAGTTACACAAATTAGATTTAAGTAAAGAATTGAATAAGGATTATACGAAAAACCTTTTAACCGCAAACTCTTACGATCTTTCTTCTAAAAAATTCTTCAAAAATTTTGATGATCTTCTTCTTGGTGTATAGGGCTGGTCGAACCACAAGGGAGAGGGAGAGAAAAATAATGGTCTAGGGTTTAGGTTTATGGGAGTATTTATACTAGTTTTAAGATAAATATCAAAAAGATTTGCTTCCTTATAAAACTTGGACTCCTTTTTCTCTTTTTTTCCTCTTTGCCGATCCAAACACCCCTAAACTTTATTTTATTTATTTTTTCTATAAAAAATTCGGTTTATATTATTTATATACTTATATATATTTTTTTTCTACAAAACTATTTACTACTTACTTACATTAAATCTCTAACTAAATATACATTACTTAAATAAAACACTTATTCTAAATTTTAATTTTCCTTCCATCTATAATTATCATTTATTAAATTAACAAATTATCAACTCTCGATTTACCAAATAATTTCGATCCGAAATTAACAATACATACTTCTTCACTTTTATTGACGTTTACAAATAACGAAATGACTAACGAACTCAAATCTCAAAATCATCATTTCATATGAAATGAAATGACTAAATACCTCACTTCCACCATCACTTAGCAATAAAATATCACATAACGACATCACATATAAATTCTAGATTAACTTAAGCACATAATCCAAAATGCATAAAGCACTAACGGTTAATCTACGGTTAAACTAACCTCGTGAAATCACGGTTGTCACACATGTTTGGAGATCTGGTGAATGGGTTTCTAAGGCAACATTTGGAAATAAAATCAGAAACACATTTGAAGTGATCCTTGTTATTGTGTTCTGGGTATAGAAGAGCAACCTCATTGTTTGTGTTGAGGATTATGTCTTCAAGATTGAAACCTACTTGTTTAGCAGCAACAAATGGTTTTTCTTGTTGTGGAGGAATTTGTTCTTGGTCTGCCATTTGAGTGATTAGGGTTTTGATGATTTGATTTGTTTTGGGGTTTTGTGTGTGTGTTCTTGGTGAAATGATTTGTTCTTTTGTGAAGTGATTTGTGAAAGGTGAAATGGGTTTATATGATTTGTTATTTTTCACCTTTTCTTTTGAGGAATTGATAACTGCCGAGTGGAAGTTATGGATTTTGTGAGAAGTTTTAGGGTTTGTTTTTAACATGTGTGCTAAACTTTGTATTTAATGAAAGTCAGCAAAGCATGTATCTGACACCTAGAACAGTGAACAACCGTCTATTCACTGAAAAAGTAGGTGAGAGAAAGATGGTGAGGTCATTCTAACGATTGGATATCCCTTTTTAATATATTAAAAAACAATCTTCTCTGAAAGAGATTATTTAGATAAAAATAATATTAATTTAGAAAATCACTTTTGTTTTATTTAGACCTTGTGATTGATGTTTAAGGAGATGAACTAGGTTCAAGTTTGGTGATATGTTATGCTGAACTGATTATTGTAATCATCATTATCATCAATCTTCCAGCGAAGGCGACAAAACCACACATGCTCATGCAAATCCATGAATGAGACATATGTGGTTGCTCAATTACTTCACTTAAGCAAGCTAAAGGTTGTATGCAAAAACTAAATTGACGCTTAATATATGAAAATTTATTCAGTTTTGGATGAAAGCGTTGAAGCTTCAGTTTTCTTCAGTTAGTACTGAAGCTTCAGGTTTTGAATCAATGTTCGGCATACTTAGTTCAATGATCAATCTTTTGAAAGTTGGCTCATCCAGAGGCTTGATGAAGATATCATCAAGTTTATATTGAGTGGGAATGAGAGGAATTCAATGTCCCGTTTGTGAGTTTGATTCTTGATCTGACATTAATGAGCTTTGTTTTTTTAAGTGCAGAATTGGATTGTTATGGGTAACTTTTCATATATGATATCATAGTCAGTGAGTTGACTTCCTATCCATAGTATGATGGCATAACATCCAGCACAGTCAAAGTCTCATTATCCTTTTAGGTCAAGACCTGAACTTTTTTGGATACTGAAGACCAAGACTAGGAGTACCATTTAGGTACCTAAAAATTCTCAACATAAATAAGGTGGGATTCCTTATGTTTGCTTGATGTCTTGTATAGAGCAGTTGAGAATTGAATGTTAGGTCTGCTTGCAGTTAGGTTCATTAGTGGTCCAATCATACCTTTATACTGAGACTCATTTACAGCTTTGCCGTTGAGATCAGGTCCTAACATGTTAGGGGGTATAATTGGAGTATTCACTGATGAACCAATTTTGTCATACATTCTCAGCAGATCATTGACATCTTTTTCTTTGTTGATTGAAATTCCTCTTTTAGATTTTTAATCTGAAATTTAAGGAAGTAGGTGAAGACACCTAACATGTTTATTTCATATCTTTGAGTCTTCAGTGTTTCAAACTTTGCACACTTCTGTGCTGGTGGACTTAAGGATAGTATTATCAACAAGAAGTTGTACCAAAATTACATTTTTTAGAGTTTTGTAGATAAACAGTGTTGTCTATCATATCTCTTACAAAGATGTGTTCAGTGAGATAGGTTGAGAGAGTTTCATGCGTTTGAAACCAGTTTAAGTCCATAAAAGGTTTTATCCAATTTTGCAGACATGATTGATGAATTCATTCTATCTCAAGACCTAGAGGTTGTTTGACATATACTTCTTTATCATTGAGGAATGTACTATTGACATTCATTTGATAAACTATGAAGTTTATGTATGTGGCAGGGGCAAGAAGAATCCTGATTGCTTCAAGTCTTGCAACTGGAGGAGAATTTTATCATGATTTATGCCCTCATGCAATTGATGATTAAATCAAGCATTATTACCTTATGATAACAATGCCAAGTTCCTCTTTCATTGAAATGAATTTGAATTGGATCATGTGCTGAAGTATCATCCATTTGGAGAGGATAAGAGTTCAGAGATCTAAACATCTTCAGTTTTGTGAGGTTATCAATGAATTGGTTTTCATTGGTGTGTTTTTTTGTTCAAACTGATCATCATTAAAGAGTTCATCAGTTTGAAACAGATGATCATTTTTTTGTGATCAATTTGATCATCTTGACCATCTTGGTCAGGTGAGATTTCTGCTTTAATAACAGTTGATTTTTTTCATAAGATTTTATAAAGATTTCTTAATTGTTAAAAGCGTTTCAGTGTTCATGCTGTTTGAACATTCCCTTTTTTGAAAACTATACCATAACCATGACCTTTGGAGTGTCTAAGAGTTAGTGTTAGACATATCTTCAGTACATATTCTCCAAGATTTTGTGCATATAAAACATGATAATTTTATATGTTTTGAACGACCATTGTCCCAAAAGTGATATGTTATATTTCTTAAATTGGATTAGGATGGCTATTTTTTCCTAGAAACCCACATCTTAGTGGGAGTCTTTGATCTTAAAGCACTTGATGATTCATTTTTACTTGATTTGAAAGACCCAGCCTTCTTAGCTTGAAGAGTTTCTCTTTTCCTAAACCACTCGATGTCATTGTGATCTGATGTGGTATGAACATTGCTAACCATATTTTCAAAATTTCTTTGTGAAACGTTGAGGTTTCTAGGATTGGATTCCTCTTCCTTAGAGAAATAATCCAGTTATACCATGAGTGTCATGATCAAAGCTTCCACATATTTCACAAGTAGGATAGTATAAACAATCATTAGAATGATGATCATTATATCCACAGTGTATGCATGATGGACAAGATATTTAAGGCCTTAAAGTTCTGGGATCTAGAAAGATTCATCTTCAGCAGTATATGCTGATTTGCATTTATGGAGGACATAAATTCAGCATGATCATAGGTTTTATGATTAGTTCTTTTGCACTTTTTATAAAACAAAACTTCATAACAATTATCATATAGATGATTTTTTGTCTAAAAAGATCACAATTCAGTTTAAATTGAGTTTTGTATCTATTTTGAAGTGCATTTGAAGGAACCTGTTGAGCATTTTTGTTTCTGGAGTAAGATGACTTTTTCTTGCTGATTTGTAATTTTAGTTCATTAAGTTCTTTCAATACTAATAGGCCAGAGAGCTCATCTTCAAATTCACATTCTTTAACTTACCAGCAGGAGCTGAATTATTCTTAGAAGTTGAAGAACTTTTGCCTTTAGCAAGAGCTGAGGATGGTTCATTTATTGTGATACCTTTTAAAGTTTCAGCTTTGAATGTGGATTTTGACTTCAAAATTGATTTGATAGTCTTTGGTCCAGAAACAGGTTCAGCACCATCCAACTTCTTCAGTGAAAGAAGAGGAGTGCTACAGACTAAAGATTCATCAGCTGAATCATAATCAGTCACTGAAGAGTCAGAGACAACAACTGAATGGTTAGTTATGTTTCTTTGTGACTCATTTGAGGGTACCTTTCCAGTATCATGATTTGACATAGTAAGATCTTCAGCTCCAGATAACTTAGGTTTATCACTACCAGTAATAGATACCTCTGAGTTATCTGCTGAAGATTTTACGAACACTGGGTCTTTTGGCCCAGAGCTGGAGGTATCTTCAGTGAGTTGGTCAATTACTAAGATTTTATTCTTTTGAGTGGGAATTTGTTCACTGATTAACCTTATTAGAACTGTTTAGCCAAGCTTCTGTAATAGAAGATAGCTCTTTCAGTTCATTTCTTAAGTTTTGATTCTCTTTGAGAATCTCAGTGTTTACATGCTGCATGGTAAGAAGATCATGTTTTGCTTGTTTTAGTACCAAAAGTTGTTCCTTGCATGTAGTTAGTTCGTGAACAAGATTTCTATATTTTGAAAGAAGATTGTTTCTTTGTTCTTTAACATAGTTTAAATCAATACATAAATAATCTAGAAAGGATTTTCTATCATCATTATCTTCCAGTTCAAGAAGAGTGTGTACCTTTTGTATAGAAATCTTGACCCATTTACCATTGTTGGCACTTTCTTTGCTAACAGAAACTCTTTCTTCATCAGTAAGTGCCATAAGAGCTTTATCTTCAGTTACTTCATTGTCATCGGATGACACTTCTTCTTCATCCCAATCATACGTTTTAGCTATTAGACCTTTGTTTTTGCCTGAGGATGAACTGGAAGCTGAGGCACTGGAACTGAGGAGGGCTAGTTTAGCTTTGACTTTGTTGTACCTGGCTTCAAAGTCTTTGGTATGCCTTGGTTCAGGTTTTTGCTCAGATGAATGGAGAAGCTTTGGTTGAAAAGGTGACTGATATGAAGGAACTGATGTCTTTGACCAGCAGTCACTTGCAAAATGACCCTTTTTGCCATATTTGTGGCATTCAGTTTGGTCAGTTGCTTTTGCATTGCTAAACCTTTGAGTACCTTTTTTGAAGAATCTTTTAGATTTGGCTAAAAGAGCTCTTGCTTGGTATTCTTCCTCTAAGTCATTTAGATACTCTTGACTGCTTCTTGTATCCTCTTCATCATTAGGACTATCTTGAAAGTCCTGAACAATAGAGGTAGAGAAGAAGGCAGTTGATAGAGGTGTAGCAGAGACAAAAGATTTGCTCTTTTCAATCTCATAAATAATGTCTATTAAGTTATCTTCATATTTGAGTTTACCAAATAGAGAAGCAAGCTCAGAATCTTTCACATGATTTGTGTTTCTAAGACTTTGGCAGAAACTTAGCCACTTCTTTGGTAACCCATTTATAAAACCAGTATTTATTTCTAGCTTTGAAAGTTTAATGCCATCATTTACTAACTCATTCATCAAAGTTTTATATCTAGTGAAAGTTTGTGTTAGAGATTCACCTTCTTTGAATTTAAAGATGTTATAGCACAACTTCAGGTCCATGACCCTACTTTCTTTCACATCAGAGGGCCCCTCATGATATAGTATCAGATCATCCCATGTAGATTTTGCAGTTAATCAGTTTATGACAGAATTCATTTGGTCATCTAGAAGGACGGACATGATGAGACTTTTAAGTCACTGATCTGAGTTAGCAGCCTTTCTCTCATCTGCAGTCCATTGTCCTTCTGGCTTCCTTTGACCAGCTTCCATAGGGATAAAAGGATCGTTTGAAATGATGTTTTCAAATTGAGGTTCAATACCAATGATATGGCACATGAATCTCTTTTTCCAATTGGTGAAATTTTCCACCTCTAGTACATGAGCTACATTAAACTGGTACCCCTGTTTTCAAGTTCTGTGGTACTTCAGCCTTTAATTTTAGAAGGATCTTGATTAAAAAAATTTGAGCATTTTATATATCCTTTAAAGGGGATTTTATAAACCAGAAGGCTCTGATACCAATTGTTGGTCCTAGGGAATCTGATATTAGGGTTTATCAAATTAAAACTTTTATCCAGCTTACTATAGCAACAAAGTGAGTTTTTAAACAAATATATATATATAAAACCAATTATAAAGAACAGTTTAAAAACAACAAAAAATATGATTCAACATATAGACTTCTTTTTAGAATTCAATAAAGAATCTATGAAGCACCTCTGCTTGCCGGAATAGCATGGTGGTGAATGGAAAATTGGGATGGTTATCTCATTACGATACATATTCTTAAACCAAAGTTTTGAGAATAAGAAAACAAACTTGTTATCGACTAAAGACTGAATGCTTCAGCTTTCAGTAGTACGAGTCTGTTAGTTTGAGAGATAATTAAACTCTTAAAATTTGTATCACATTATTAGAAGAGATAAAACATTTACTCCGGGAATCCATTTCCTTTTAATAGGAAATAAGGGATTAGGGTTTACAGTGATACTAATACACATGTACTAGCAATAATTGGGTGGTTGTGCTACCATTTATTGTAAACATGCTTTATTAGTACAGGTACAGTCCTTTAAGGAATGTTGTTATCACTTTTATACCAACTTTAGAAGTAACATTTCCCAAGGAGATTGCTTTATTCCTTTTGACATAAAGCAATATTTTTCCCGCCTTGTAAACCTTCTAGAAGTGAAACAACACGTTTTAGCTTCTGTTAAGGAGATAGACAACGTTCAGTTTGGAATTGTCAACCAAGCTGAACTGAAGCTCCAACCAAGGGCCTTCTTCAGTTTCTGTACCGCTGCATAAACTGAAGTGAAGATACTTCCCAATCTTCTAAGGACCTGAAGAGCTGACGCTGAAGAAGCTTCAGCGACTCAAGCTGAAAGACTTCAGCTTGAGAAACACTTAGGGGATTTTATGTTTAAATCTATTGAAAGACTGAAGGGCTCAGGAACTGAACCCAACAATATCTATCTATCTTACCACTGGACTTGAACTTAATTTTATAAATCCATTTACTTCCTATGGCTTTTCTACCCTCAGGTAATTCAACAATTTCCCAAGTACCATTTCTAAGTAAAGCATCATTATAATTCCTTAGAAAAACACTTTGTCTAGAAGACCTTCTAACATTTTGAACACCATGAGATGAACTTGAATTTTGATCCAAATTACCCTCAGAAAACACATTCTCTTTAAGAGTGGCAACCCCCTCATTCTGTATGGGAACAAATTCACCAATGCTATCAGCATCATTTCTAGGATTGTCAACTAGAAAATTAAAAGTGTTATGATTGATACTAGACACAGAAGAGCTGCTGCTATCACTTTTAGATTTCTTATCTCTATTTAGATCATTTTCTAGTCTCATCATCATTGGGTATCTCAGGATATTCAATATCAAAAAAGTTTATATGATTAACATCTTGAAGAACATTAGTGGAATCATTTTTCTTAATTTTAGAATCCTTAAAAGGAAATATATTCTCAAAAAACTTAACATCTCTTGAAAAAATGAACTGATGCTTATCAAGACTATATAATCTATATCCTTTTTAAAAATTAGAATACCCTATCATAACACATTTTTTAGATCTGCTACTAAACTTGTCATTATTATTGACAATGGTAGCAAAACACAAGCAACCAAACATTCTTAAGTGAGAGAGAGTAGGACATTTTATATATATCATTTTATGGGGAGACTTTCCATTTAGCACATAAGAAGGGAGTCTGTTAATAAGATAAGTAGCAGTTAGAATACACTCAGTCCAAAACTATAAAGGTATTCCCCTCTGAAACATAAGGGGTCTAGCAACATTCAAATGATGCCTATGTTTCCTCTCAGCAATCCCATTTTGTTGTGGAGTATACACACAAGTAGTTTGATGAATAATTCCTTTATCAGAACATAATTTGGTTACAGTTTGATTAACAAATTTAGTACCATTATCACTTCTAAAAACTTTAATTTTTCTTTTAAATTGATTTTCAATTAAATTATAGAAAATAGTTATAAAGAATATACCCAAACAGCTCTAGTGTAATCATCCACAACAGTAAAAAAATATCTAAACCCCTCAGAACTAGTAACATTGTAAGGCCTCCATAAGTCTAAATGAACAAAATCACCCAAACACTTAGAAGTATGATCACTTAAAGGAAAGGGTTCTCTAGTTTGTTTAGCCCTTTGACAAATTTCACAACAAACAACATTATCAATTATCTTTTTTATGTCATTATGTAAGAATCTTTAGGACATTCTGAACAGGCTTTGCAGGGTATGACCAAGCCTAGCGGGGCTTGGCAGCGCCAATGCATGCTGATGACACAAAAACATTGGTATCTTCTATAGTTTGTCTATTATTACTTTTAAACACCTTGGTTATTATAGTAGTAACTCTTTTCATTGATCACCAATCCCCTATACATTTTTTAGACCTTAATCCTGATTCAAGAACGAGTAATATATTCTCATCTATAATAAAAGCAACAATAACTTTTTGCTCTTAGCCCAATTTAAGACAGAAATAAATGTAAATAATATTAGGTAATACCTTCACTTCATTTTTACAGAGTTTTAAGCCATTAGATAACTGAGATTTCCAATATTAGAAATATTAGAGCGATCGTGTCCATTAAGATAGACCTACTTTTAATTCTAGATGAAGAAAATTTCATAACATTATCTAATTCATTATCAGTGTAAGTCATATGTTGATTTGCCCCTAAATCAACAATTTTACCATTACTAACAAGTTTTGGTTTAAAATTAGTGTTGGAACAAAAAAACTTGTTAAAGTTTTTATGAAAAATAAAATTGTTGTTAAAATAAGTACCTGCCATATTGGCCTGCACATTTTTTCCAACTTTATTGTCTTTGATGAGAGAGATCAGAGTGGCCATTTGTTCATCTGTAAACCCAGAAGATGAATTAGTCCCAACAGAATTATTATTAGAAATATTTTTCCTTTTGAAAAACTTATTAGACTTCTTTTTTCCAAAATCAACAGGATAACCAATGATCTTAAAACATCTATCAATTGTATGACCATTAAAACCATAGTTCTCACAAACTAAACCTAAACCCCCACCTTGCCTGTTATTATTCATATTATTTGGCCTAGGTCCACTATTCAGATTTTGAGGAAAAATAGAAACCTGATTCCTTGAGTGAAACCAAAGGTCTGGTTTCTTTGAAAATTATTTCTATTAGGAACATTAGACACAAAAGCAGTAGCTTGATTTCTTTAAGAGGAACCAGCAATACTACCAGCAGCAACTCTGTAAGATTCTTCACTAGAGATGGTAGCATAAGCACTTCTAACATCAGGTAAAACCTCTCTAGATAAAATAGAACTTCTAATTTGCATATAAGAATCATCCAATCCCATGAGAAATTGCATTAACTTTAACAACTGATTATGCTTCTTAAAACTTTCAGAAGCATTGCAAACACATTTAGGAAACTCAATCATAGCATCATACTGTTTCTACAAAGCATTCAGCTTATGATAATAATCAGCAATAGATGAACCATTTTGCTTAAGAGTACTAATCTGATGATGTAAGCCAAACATTATTGACCCATCAACTTTGTCATAAGTTTCTTTTAATTCTTCCCACACATGTTTAGCCTTTTTTGAAAAAAAATTGTCCCAAGAAAAGTTCCTCAGATATTGAATTTAAAATCCAACCCAAAACAATTGCGTTAACCCTATCCTATTGTTTACCAAGAATCTCATCTGTATTAGACCTTTTACATGTTCCATCAATAAAACCAGTCTTATTCTTTCCTTCTAAAGCCAAAAGCATAGCACAAGACCATACTTGATAATTCTCAGTTCCTTTTAGTTTTATTGAAACAATAGTTAAAGCAGTAGTATCATTAGGATGTAAATGTAATGGATAACTAATATCCAATTTACTTTTCTAGTAACAGGATTAGGATCCTGAATATAATCATCACCATGTTCAGAATTAACAAGTGTATTAGGCAAAGAATTATGAACATACATAATGAAATAAACACAACAATCAACAAGAAAAGAGTAAAGAAGAAGAAAGTTCCTAGGTTTTCACACCACTCAAGGTGGCATATCAAGGGCAGACAGACTCAATTAACAACTAAGAGAGAAAGGTAAAGAGGTGTTACAGAGCTTTTAATGATATGCAACAGAAATCAATACCAAACCGACTATCCTCTTGATTCACTTAGTCAAGAGGGCTAGCAGATTAATCAGCAACAACCCACGCCTAATCACCAAGATCCACAAAACCCTAATTTCTCAAATTAGAGCAAATCAAACCTAAAACTTCCAAGATACAATGATAAACACTCTTAATCACCAAAAACCAATCAGAGAGAGTAGATCTCTAAAACCAATCCAAAATCCTAATTTCTCAAAATTAGGGTTTTTATAAAAAAAATCTGTACAATTAAACCACAGATCTTACCAAAAAACAGTTTTAATTGAAAACTGATTGATTAATTTTGAAAAACCCCTAAATTTTATGAAACCTTAATTTTTTAAAAACCTGATTTCAGAGCAACCTGGCTCTGATACCATGAAGAAATTATAAATCTTATTATATAACAATACTCAAATCTCAATTTGAGTATCAAGAACATCACAACTGATCTTAATCAGAAAAAGAAACCAACAACTATCCACCACTGCTAATCAGGTATGGATCAATAATCTTACGTGATTATTGTTCTATTACAAATTGAATCTAAGATCAAGATGATCTCCAAATTAGAGTTACAAAAAGTGAGAGAGAGATATCGATTTAGAGAGAAAAGAGAGGAATCAGAGATATGTCAAAAAGGCTGAGTCAAGGCACCTTTTATAGGGACTTGACCAGCTCCTAAAAATCAGCAAAAGGCATAACAGCCCCTTCATATTTAGAAAATCTTTAAACTTGGGCCTAAAGCTTTCTCCAAAGCTATAACTGAAAAATGTAAAATGACATAATAAAGCCATTAACTTTTATGTTTACCATTGAGACTATTTATTTCAATATTGTTTAGTTTCACGTTTCTTGATGTCTTTCAAACTTTGCATGATATATTGTGATTTGTAACTTAAAGATTAAATGTCTTGAAAATATTGATGACCTGAATGGCTTGTTGGCAAACCAGTTTTAGGTAGTCTTCTAGTACGAAAAAACCAAGACACAAAATGATAAACAAGTACATAATAGAAATGATATTTCTTCATGCTTTTTGTTCATATTCATATGTTTCTACGTATAGGATCATGGCAAGTGACATAATTAATAGGTTAGATGTAAAGCGATAATAAGTGGGAAAAAAACATATGGTACATTGGGAAATTTGCAAAACTAAAACCTAACCTGATCTAATTGCAAAACTAAAATTTAATTTGATTTAACTTTGTATGATATCATTAAAAAGAATTTTCATGTATTCAAGTTTATCCCTATGTACTTTAATATATCAAATACATATATTTTGTGTATCTGACACTAAACTGCTGCTACGTTTGTATCTTCTACATCTACGCATAAAACAAATTCCAACAATAATTTCACTTCGAATATCATTTTGAATAAAAAAATATGATATAATGCGATGACATTGCAAACACACTACAAATTCAAAACATATGACGTACGCATTTAATAGATCAGTTTGTGCGTTGAGAGGCAGAATTTGCTATCAAATATTGAAGTTTTACGATTTCATTACACAAGTAATCCGTGTTTCATGTTAACCTAACCCAACCCAAAGTTTGTTCCTAAAAACCTCATCTCAAATGTTAAAATGTGAATTCCTTCTAAATTTTTTTAAAGTGATATATTGGTCGCTACAATAGATTACAAAGTATGAGTTCGTCATCACACTATAGTTAATCTATAGATTCCATCGCACTAATCAAAAGTAAGTTGCGTTTTAGTTTGGCATGATTCATCTAATGAAAACAAGACACGGCTTTGGTAATAAAAAGTAATTGTGAACTATATGTTCGAAATTCTTATGTTGGTGTCTTTACATCTTTATGGAATCTATACATATCTGGTCTCCTTCAACTATTTTTCCCATAATAAATCTGTGTCGTATGACAATTTCCCTATGATATATGTATGTCATTAACAATTAAGACTATACTCAACATGTAAAACGTAACGGGTTTAGACTGAATTAAACTTTATATTAAATTGAATTGAATAGAATTGAATTTTACAACATCACTTTTAGAAAAAATACAACGGAATATCCAAAATCTTATACTTCGGCTAACTTTGTGTCGTGCTTCAGTGACTTTGATGTTATCTTTTGTTTCTCATACTATGATTCACCGAATGGTGTAAAGTTGTTGTAAAATATGTAGGTTGTCATGTTGTGCTTCATTGATGTGTTCCACTGCTTTATTCCTTTTCATAGCCAAAGAAGAGAGAAAATAAAATGTTAATGTCCTAAGCATGAAACGTTTGACATATTTTCCTTTTCCTTATTTCTGAAAAAAAAGACACCCAATTGTAAGATATAGAAGAAAAGTAGCAAGGCATCTGTCAAATATTTTGTTACTTTATTGTGTAAGAAACAACACATATTTGACATCAACCACATGAGTTCTAGTTGCTACGGGTGTTTGATACTTTTCATGAGAACACAGGTGATTATGCAATATTTGGCACGACCCCCTTCGATGGTGATAGAAGGATATAGGGGCGATGGTTGAACTGCCAAGCCGTTGGTAATGTGTACAACACAAATAAAGACACTACGTTAAGTGAAGCGCAGAGTTTGGACCCTGCGAATCACCTTTGGCGTGAGAGTAAGTATATGCTTGTGATTGCAATAAGTTTCCAAGTATGTAAAGTAGGTGTTGAGAGCGTAATTAAACCTGAGTAACCTGCCAATCTATTTATAGGAGATGGAAATAGGCTTGGGCAGGCCTCTTACTAGAACCGGTGATCATAGGGGTGTCCCGTAATTTTAGGGGATTATAGGGGTAGTATACCACAATCCCTATCTTAGTGGGAAAGCCTTGATAGGGAAGAGAACGTGGGTTTTAACTTGGTCAGACCTAGCCTCTGCGTTAGTTTCGTCAAAGGGCACACCCCAAAGGGTGTTGGGCTTTGAGTGACGGATTCTCGTATTGGCAATCATTGCTACAAATGATTTTAAGCCACTAGAAACATTTCAAAGGTTTCTAGGTATCTTTAGGAGTAGTTCCCGAGTGAGCTCGGATGGCAGGCCTTCGAGCTATGTGGAGGGTACGTCATTAAGCCCCCCCCCCCTAGTCGAATGTGATATGTACACTTGTAGATGTATTGCTTTGGACTTCATGTTTAAATCACTTCCGTAGCCTGAAATTCAAAACCATAGAGAGCGTTAACCGTGTTTGCCGCACATTTAATGCTAATCCAATTTGATCAGGGGTTAGTTGCGCTTTTAAATAAGGGGTAGCCAAGGGTTAGCCCTTGGTCAATGTGTCTATTAAATCATGGTTTATCCTCACTTTCAAATTCGGATAAGTATCCAGCCATACACGTGTCCGATTGTTAGCACAATTCCTCACCAATAAATACTTTAGGCGTTGCAAAACCCTAAACTTTTTCACTTTCTTCTACTCCTCGCTTCGTCGCTATTGAAAGGTAATCCTTCTTTCATAACTGTTTAATTATGGGTGCCAAAAATATCTTGCGTACCCAAACATGCACTTTAACTAAAGTAGAACTCACTAAGTTCCTTTTCGATTACGGTATTCCCACAAACTATAAGGTCATGCTTCCTAAAAGTAACCAGACCATGTATGACGCGTCGAGTGGATATGTCAGTTTGTACATTTATTCCTTTACTCGGTCAAATCTTAGGATTCCTTTTCCTAAGTTTGTTTTGAAGTTCTCAACTACTACTAGGTTCATTTGTCTAGACTTAATCCACTTTCCCGTGCCAAGCTTACCACCTTTGTCGTATTGTGTAGAGCATATGGTGGTGAACCAACCATTGACCTTCTAAGGGGCTTTCTCAACCTTTGTCCTGCCGGGGACTAGTTGACCTTCGGCAAGAGAGGAAGATGTCCCTGAGATCTTGCTCAAGCCATTTTCTAACTTTTACGATTAGAAAGGCTAGTTCTTTTATATCAAAGACACAGTTGTTCTTGCTGACTATCTCGGGCTTTTTTTTACGACAATAAACTAGGTAGAAAGACTTTCAAGGATAAACTCCCATATTTTGTTCGTGAGATACCCATGTACCAGTGTCTAAGCAGGCACCCTGCCTATGTTTAGATCTTTCATGATCCCATTCTTTATGTCATCGATTTTCAAACATCATGGGAGCATAACCCTTGGGAATCCGTCATTTACTATCATGGAAAGGGTATTTACCTTTCTTTTTTCCTTATACTCATCTTCTTTGCTGCTGATATAGATTCTATTTCTTCTTGTTTTGCATAAATGACTTTTAGGAACTTCATGATAGCAATAGATGATGTTGAGATGAGTTTTATGCCTAGAGATCCTACGGGCGAGTTCAACACTGGTTCCCCATCTTCTTCCATCAACAAAGAGACTCTTATCGTGCCTACGAAATATGTGGCAAGTGCAGATCCTAAACAGTTAATTGATAACTTTGTTGATTCTGAGAGGTCTCTAGTTTGTAATAAAGAAGTCTCGGTCACTAGTAGTTATTTAGCATTTACTAGCTCGTTAATTAATGATGTTTAATGTAATCGGGCCGACAAAGAAAAAGCCCAAAAAGCCCATCCAAAGGCCCATATGGCCGGCCCCTTAGAGGGTTATATATACCCCTTCACTTGTCTAGGTTTAGAGCATGTGATGATATCTGTAAACACAAAACTCATATCTCTTGTAAGTTTAATCATCCTTCATTATTTATTTTCTTTCTAGTTTTTCTCTTGATCTTTAAACCTCAATCTTTCTTGTGAGATGAATAATTATTGGAACCATCATAATCCCAATCCTGTGATTAGCCCAGCTTTTGTGGAGGCCAACTATGAAACCTTAGAGTCCCTACTAAGGGACCGACGAAGGCAGATGCGTAACAACGATCTCCGAACTGAATTGGAGTATTTCAGCGAAGACTACGATGAAGAAAGAGAAATGGAACCAAGATCGGAACCTGCCAGAGCTGTCACTCCACCACTTCGAGCAGCGTCTCCTAGGGTCCGTAGAAGAAGGGAAAGAGTAGTAGGGTTTGAGGAAACTCAAAACAGAGGGGAAAACAGGGTTGAAAGGAGCAGCGAAGGTGGAAGGCCTTCGGAAGAAGCATAAAGAGGAAATGGAAGTCAGAATGTAAGCCTTCCTCTACTTTTAGCAGCCCACATATGGAGAAGCAAGAATGGGCAACCTTTGTAGTCTTCCCTGACTTCCGCTTACGAAGGTCAGGTACTTCCGAATAACGTAAGAGGGAATCTCCCTCCTAACGGTACGTTCTTATCGCATAATGCTCAACCTTTCATACCCGCAAGCTTGAATGCATCAAACAGGTTTATGCCTATGCATGTATACCCCCACCAACAACCTGCGAGTTTTGTCAATGGACAACCCATGGGATTCCCTCCGCAAACTCTGACGGGAAACCCCCTATAGGGGGAAGCTTCGCCAACCTCCCACAAGGAGGGAACGTACCATCAACCTTCACAAATGGTAACATACTTCCTCAAAATGGCTTTACGCATCCTGCTAATATCCCTCTGAATAGCTATCCTTTTTAAACACAACTTATGTATACGTTCCCAAACATGCATGCGTATACCAACCCAAACTCAACAGGCCTTTTCCCTAACCCTTTAGGCTCAGTAACACCCTTCGTCCGCTGGATAGAGGATTACCCTCTCCCAGATGGACTGAAAATGCCTTCCCATATTGGTTCCTATGACGGGAAAAGGGATCCCGACAACTTCCTGCACCTTTTTGAAGGGGCCATAAGGATGCAGAAATGGTTAATGCCAGTAGCTTGTCATATGTTTACCTATACCCTTAAAGACTCCGCCAGAATATGGTGGAACAGTCAGAAAGCAGGTAGCATCCTTGATTACGAAGATCTCAAAGCAAAGTTCCGATCGCACTTTAGCCAACAAAATAAGTTCACAAAGACACATCTGGCTGCACATAACATCAAACAGAGGGAAAACGAAAGCACCTGAGCCTTCATTACTAGATACACAGATGATACCTTTCAGATTTTGGGCTTGCACGAAGACCAACGAATCTTCGGTTTTATTCATGGTTTAAGGACAAGAAGTTTGGTCAAACACCTCTCTACAGATCTCCTACCCACTTACAAGGGCCTAATGGAAAAAACGTACACCTGGGTCGAAGCAAGAGAGGTGGCCACTAATGACGTCTCGAATGATCGAAGAGATAGTTTTGAAAGACCAAGGAAATCTTCCTAGAACAACAATAAGGGTCAAATGGACAGAAGCCGGTCCTTCCCTTACAAAGGGGAAAGTCACAAATTACTGTCCAATCTAGTCAAAAGCCCTAGAGATATTCTCGCCACAGAAAGACTAGCCAAGACCTTCGAACGTCCCTTACGGCTGCCTGGGCCTAATTGGTCCAAAGACAAGACAAGATACTGCCATTTTCACAAAGACTACGGGCATGAAACAAATAAATGTCAAGAGCTAAAGCATTAGATAGAAGAAGCTGTCAAAACAGGACAGCTAACCCATCTGGAAAAAGGGGTGACAAAGAAAAGAGAAAAGACTTCTGACACTCAGTCAGGAGAAAATAAGAAAGAAGAAAAGCCAACATTGGAAAAAACCTCTATCCTTATGGTAAGCGGAAGAGACCACAGACTGAGAAGAGACCTGCGAGCGAGAATGGGATAGGAGAAATCACGTTTCCCCCCATCCTAAACGAGGGTTCATCAGACCCAGTAGTAATCAAGGTGTACATATCAGGAAGACAAGTAAACATGGCGTATTTGGACATCGGAAGCTCATGCGAAGTAATATATGAACATTGCTTCCTAAAGTTGAAACCGTCAATCAGATCTCTTCGAGTGGACTCCAATACTCTTCTTATGGGATTTTCAGGAGAAGGGTCATGGCCGTTAAGAGAAGTACCGTTAGAAGTCACAATCAGAGAAGGTCCCCTCACGATCACGAAGACACTTACATTC
>BQNB010044727.1:3383-23943 GCA_026074375.1 Tanacetum coccineum | reverse complement strand
ATTTTCAATCGTATTCGTGTTAAGATTTATGTTAATGACTTTCAGATTTTGTAGACAAAAAACTTAGAGTTCAAATCCCACGGTAAAAAAATACTCTTGAAGAAACAAAAAAAGAAGTTTGTTTATCCGAAAAGTCAAGATCTCGATATAAGGAGTTATTCAACCAGACTTTTTGGGATTGACTTGAATATGGAATCGGCGAGACATAGTTCCTATTCGAACTACGAAACATGTGCACCCAACTTGTTCCCAGATTTAAATGAAGAACCTGCAAGACATAGTTCGTATGTGAGTCAGTCATTTGCCAAACATGGTTCATCTACGGTAACAAGTGATTCTGAAAGATTTTTTAGACATCTTCTACAAATTTTCCATCCTTATCTTACAGGTTTACAAGATGTAAGAGGTGACGGGAATTGTGGATTTCGATCGGTCGCTGTCGCTCTTGGTCTATCTGAGGATCAGTGGCCTCGAATTCGGTCAGACTTGGTGCGGGAGTTAGAGGCTAACCATCAAAACTACAAGTATATATTTGGAACGGTGGGTTATAAATTTTTTTATAAAATCATACGATTCACTGGAAAATGGATGGAAATGCCAAACACGGGATTGATTATTGCTTGTGCATACAATAGAGTTGTTATAAGTCTAGCTATTAGAGGAAATGTCGGAGGTTGTACTACAACTTTTCCGCTTTGGTCCAGTCCACCACAATCAGAGCCACATGAGACAATTGTCATTGCTCATGTGTATGGTAACCATTACATTAAAGCGACATTACGTGAAGGTTTCCTTTTACCGATGACTCATCCACTTTGGAGGACTTATAGAAGTGACATTGCATCTAGATGGGAAGACCCATATGTTAGTCGTCAAGAAGAGTTTCGCGAGCATTATTATCGTATTTCTAAATTTTTTTACTTATCGAAATAATAATGCAACGTTCTATTTATTGTAATTCTAGCTTTTTTATCAATGAATGTTTGAATATTTGCTTATTTTTTTTATAAAATGTGTGTATAGTTAAATAAACAAAAAGTATAAAATCTTAATAAAAATTTAAAAAAGTACATAATCATTACATTAATCAAGATAAAAAAGTAAAATGCATAATAATTATACAAATGATGGTACGTTTAGAAAAAAAATAAAATGTAAAATAATTTTTTAATAAAAAGTGAAAAAAAACATAATGATTATGCCAATCATGGTAGATTTAGAAAAAAGTTTTGGTAGATTTAGACTTACCCTTCTTTTTAACTAGCAAAAGCCTTTTGAAACATTAACACAAAATCCATTTCAAAAACCACACTTATTGTGTGTGTTTCGGCTAAGATATTTTATAAATAAAAGGTCTCGGGTAAGCGCGCTCTTAGTTTCTCGTTCGAATTTTTGATAGATCAATGATGAGTTTTTGGGGACCTTTAAAGATCTTATCTTGAAAATGATGAAACTCGTGTTATTCTTTTTATTTCCGTTTGAGATTTAAAAAAATGGTGTTGTTATTGTGGTTTGTTGTAGTTTGTTGTTGAGGAGTTGTTTGTTGATTAAGTTTATATTGGTAGAGTAATTTTACTATTGTACTATATACTAGAAAGTAATAGGCTAATTTTACTATTTATCACTGATAGTTTTTTTCACTGAGTTTTTTTCAAAAAATTCATAGGAAAAGGTAATAGGCTAATTTTACTATTGTACTATATACTAGAAAGTGTTCAACTTTTTATTTTTTTTATATAGCTTGAGCTGTTTATATCAATGTTTATGAGTTATGCCATGCCCATCATCAACAACTATCTACAGCCCAATTATTTCAAATTGGTCTTATTTGGTAGAGTAAGCTTAGCAACTGTTTCAACATATACATGAACTTGATACTTACAATTGTACAAACACTTATGACTTATGAGTGTTGTCATGATACCATTATTTCACATGACCTTTGTTTAATTTATCAACGATTTCAACACATTGCTTACTTTTTTTTACCGACCATTGCTTTCCAATTAATTTTATAGCGAAATATAGCCAATCAAAATAATGTTAGCCCAATAATATACGCCTGAGCATCATCATCGGTTAATTAAATAAAGGTCATCGTAAATTAACTCCGTGCAACTCAATAACAATCATTAAAAAAAAACTGTAAAATGTCACTGCCAACCAAAAAATAAACATAACAAATAAGCCCTGCCGCAACGCGCGAGTACATTCTCGCTCGTTAGACTTATATAAAACATGCCACGCTCAATGTGTAATTTTATATCAACCATAAAAGTTATTAAAGTTTCAAAACTATTTTATTCCTTTATTATTTTATAAAATAAATATGCATCAACATATTGTTGATTAATTTTAAACATACACCTCCTTTATAAATAATAAATTAATAATAAAGAAACAAAACCAAATTTGAAAACTGTTCAAATAAAGTTGGAGTAATTAAAAGATGAATGATTTAGTATTTTAAAATGAAAAAAAGAAATAAATCGTAGCTAAAAGAATAAAACAAAAAGAAAAGGTTAGGGTTACATCGTTTAAACCCTTTTTTCCCCATAAACCTTTGACAGCCACCACCACTCCTTCACCATCTCAGGCACCTCAAAATGGAGATACTTGTACGTATTTACATCTCACCACTTTTATTTTCTTTTACAGTAGTATAATTTTATAACATAAATTCAATTTATTATCTGCAGGATTTTTCTGATGATGTTGAAGTTAAAGTTAAAAAGTACCAAAGAGGTGAAGCTGCTAATTTGGAGGTACTATTATTATTTTATTAGAAACTTGAGGTTTTTGTTTATGTTTTATAGTTTAGGAATAAGTTTGTGTTTTTGTTTTTGTGCAGGTATTGAAAGATAAGAAGTTAAAGGGTCAGCTTGCTGATAGAGAAGAGCTTTATAAGAAGTCTGCTAATGCTGCTGCTAAAGCTGAGAAAGTGAGCTTTTTTCGTCTTAATTTCGCTTTATATGATATTTTTCTCATGTTCATTTTTAATGTCAAAAGCCGGATAAATATGGGGTTGTTTGGATGTGCTTTTAAAAGGGTTATTGTGATTTGAAGTCGTAACATGGGTGATTTTCTGGTTATTCTGGGTCAAAATGAAAAGAAGTTTAGACTTTCGTTTGGAATTTGCTATAAGAAATCGGTTTTTCTATTGTCGTAATTGCTTTCGAAGAGTACAATGGAGCACCCCTATGGATTACCTATTTGCTTTATTATTAGTCAAAGAGTGGCGTATCTAATTTTATATCAGATTAAATTACCCTTGAAGCTGGTAACAAATGTAGCAATAGTCACCGTACTCTTTTGCTCTGGTTTCGCTACCGAAACTAATGTGAACTGAAAGCAAGTCACATGCTTTCTGAATGAGATAGTTGGGCAACTTTTCTTTATCCGCAGATGATATAGACAAAATAACTAATCACCCTAGTTATACGAATGCTGTTGAAACCACAATTTTGTAGTTTAAACATAACAAAAGATTTCCTGTGACGGGCACACTCATTTACATGCATTGTTTTTGTTTAGTGGCTGATGCAAACTGAGGCTGGCCGGCTAGAAGCTGATGGCATTGAGAAGACTTGGAGGTTTGATCAACATGCAATTGCTAAGGAAGTTGACGTTGCCAGTAGAAAGAATCAGTTTGATCTTATCTTACCAGGTCTTCTGCACTTCTACTTTAATCTCATTTTTACTTGCCAATAAAAAGTTATTCAGTATCATATAAAGTGCTAGAATCATATGTTATGTTTATAGCTATGATCTTTCCTCTGAAATCGGTTACAAAAGTGAAATTCCATGTTCAGGGTCTTAGAATGTGCATTTAATATTGTGATTATGTGATACTGAATAATGGTAATAGATATTTTGCTATATTATAATTGGCTGTAGAAAATAGTGTTTGAATGTGTTCTGCTGTTTGAAGTAGTAGTATAATAAACACGTAATCAGATGTTTGACTGGCAAGAACCATGCTTTCAAAGAAGTGGCGGTCCGTATTTGAACTGAATTTCAATAACTCTCGTATGTTTTGATTGTTTTGTGAAATTAATAGACAGAATGACCAAAAAGGACACAGTATACTGGAAAAAGGTAAAGATTGTTTGTGAACTTGAATACCCTAAAGTACCCGGTTTTTTCGTAGCTGATTAGACTGACTATTTGTCCTCCATTATCAGAAATTGTTTATCTGACCTTTTAACTAATTCTTGCATCTTCAGTTTAAACTAATTTGATGTTTAGCTCCAGATTACAATTTCAAGCACCTCTAGACTAATCTATATCTTCTGATTACATTTCATTTTTAATTGCATGAACAGACCTTGGTCCATACACTCTAGACTACACCCCAAGTGGTCGATATATGGTGGCAGCAGGACGCAAAGGCCACGTGGCACTTTTAGACTTACATACAATGAAACCTATTAAAGATATGCAGGTATGGTAACTCTTCAAGTACCCAACAGTTTGATTTCCGCTACAGGTTTAATTACTATTGATTTTGGTAAATAAAGGTTATATGGTTTCATATAGCCTTTTTTTGTTATTTTAAGGTTTCATCAACTTTTTACAGTAACACTGGAGATATTGATTTGTGTTCTGTAAGATAAATGTGTACTTTTTGTAGGTTAGGGAAACTGTTCGAGATGTGGTGTTTTTGCACAATGAATTATTCTTCGCTGCTGCACAAAAGAAGTAAGGCTATTACTAATTTCTTGCTAGCAATTTTAGTTATTAGGTTATCTATATAACATCTTCTGCATCTTTGATTAATTTCAGGTACACGTATATATATAATCAGGCTGGTGCAGAACTTCATTGTCTTAAGGTTAGTACTTTAAACTCTCGAAAAAATTAATTATTAGAGTACCTGCTACTAATTACCCTAATCTACATAAAAATATTTATAGTAACAAAGTGCATGTTTATGTTTCTCAGGAACATGGATCAGTATTGAAGCTTCAATTTCTTAAAAACCACTTTCTCTTATCATCCATAAACAAATTTGGGCATTTGCATTATCAAGATATTACTAC
Organism: Tanacetum coccineum; assembly: GCA_026074375.1. Taxonomy (NCBI): domain Eukaryota; kingdom Viridiplantae; phylum Streptophyta; class Magnoliopsida; order Asterales; family Asteraceae; genus Tanacetum; species Tanacetum coccineum. The sequence continues at coordinate 18,901 of BQNB010044727.1, read as the reverse complement.
CGGTCAAATGATAGGAAATTACCGTAGTGGCCTTGGTCGTTCAGATGTTTTACAAGTAAACCCATACAACAGTGTTCTCTGTTCAGGCCATGCCGGTGGTACAGTAAGCATGTGGAAGCCCACTAGTGCAGCGCCTCTTGTGAAGATGCTTTGTCATCGTGGTCCAGTTACTGCTATTTCATTTCATCCAAATGGTCATCTCATGGCCACAGCTGGCATGGACAAGAAAATAAAAATTTGGGATTTAAGGAAATACGAGGCTATCCAAACGCTGCCTGGTCATGCAAAGTCATTAGACTTTAGTCAAAAAGGATTGCTTGCTACCTCAACAGGATCATTTATACAAGTCTTGGCAACTTCTGATTCACAAGACTATAGCCGGTACATGATCCATACTATGGCAAAAGGATACCAAATTAATAAGGTTTTGTTTAGACCATATGAAGATGTTCTGGGAATAGCACATTCAAATGGGTTGTCTTCGGTGCTTATTCCTGGATCAGGGGAACCCAATTTTGATTCATGGGTTGCAAATCCGTATGAGACGTCTAAACAGAGGAGTGAGAAGGAAGTGCGGGTTCTTCTTGACAAGCTACCACCCGAGTCTATCTTACTGGATCCCACAAAAATTGGAACTTTGAGCACAAAGAAGAAGAAAGAGAAGCGTACAAAGCAAGACTTAGAGGAGGAGAAGGAGGCTGCGGTTGCGGCTGTTAAGAATGTTCATCTAAAGAAGAAAACTAAAGGTAGGAGTAAACCGAGTAAGATGGCAAGGAAGAAACAAGAAGGAATCGAACAAGCGAAGAGATCGTTTGCTGAGAAAAACGAGGACGGGGGAGCGAAGAAAAAGCAAAAGAGAATCACGGAGATGAGTGATTTACCAGTTGCTTTGCAACCGTTTGCTAGCAGGAAAACAAGCTAAAATTATCCACAAATCGTGTTATAGTGTTAGTGTTGAATTTAGTGATGTCAGGAGAACAAACATCTTCAAGAGGGAAAACAGATTTTGGTACAATACAGCAAAGATTCAGTTTTGCTAGATTTGATTACATTAATGCGAGTTAAATGATGAATTTAAAGTATGTTGTTTTTAATTTTTTAATTCCTGTTGAACATTGCTTATAGTAATTGTAATGGCCATATGAAGTAGGATTTGTAGGTGTTTAATTTATGAGCTAATTCCATTTTCGTCCCAAGAGATTAATTATGGTTGTATATCTACTTACTTCATCCATTAGCCGACCTTTTCAGGAGGGTCTAAGCACACTAAAGATTCCTGAAACCTTCGATATGCACTTGCAACATGAAAACTTGCAACAAAGGTGCTCAGGCTGACCAAGATAGAGGTCCAAATCTCGGTTAACCAAACATTGTATATAGCGCCGTTACGTTGCGTAAGATACTATACAAAATTGCAAGTGTATCGGAAACGTTAATCAAACAAGTTTTCATCTATTTTCATATCTCAACCGAAGGTTTAACATTGTTAAGCAATTTTGTCATAATTGGATTAATTACGCGAACACATTGTTTTTTAATTTCAAACATTTCACCAACCTATTCTTTTCTTACATCGAGTTCTCTTCTTCCAACCTCAACCTCTTCTCCTCTTCCAATCTCAACCTCAACCTGTTTTCCTCTGTGAACAAAAACCTTTCTTCCTTTTCCAATCTCAACCTGTTTACAAATGGAAAATATTTTATGGAAGGTGTTTAACGAAACAAAATTATATAGTATATAATGTGTTCATAGTTAATGAACATAAATTATCAAAAAAATGTTGATGTTATTGTTGAACAAGTTTCAAACCAAAATGTCGGTTAGTATTATTATTGATACAATTGTTGAACAAGTTTGGCCACGGTAACAATAGGTCCCTCATTTTTAGCTCTGGGTCTCTCAACCTCACCTTACGAGGATCAGCGGTGCGGATGAAAGCATTCAAATCCATCACTACAAAAAAAAACAACAACAGGGAAATAAGGATAAGGAAGCAAGAAAAACAAGGAAAATGTAAACAATAATCAAGGTGCATACGGAAAGTAGAACCCACCCTCTCCGTCCTCATACTCAAAGCGGGGATACGTATCTTTATTCAAAAGGTAATTACGGCTTATGCCAACCCAGCAAAGAAATTCTTCCGAAAACCTAAGGAACGGAGAGGCTTGAGCAATAAGAGTATTAACATGCTCCACATGATATTCAGAGAGGGCAGGAGCTCGATCTTTGACAATATTGGAACCCGAAAACCAACTAAATCGCGCATTGGCAGGAACCACAAACTCATCAACCCAGAAAAAATGATCGTTCCAATTCTTCACGGAATCTAAATTCTTGGAATAACAGGCACGGACATTTGGACGCTTAGTGAACCCAAACCATCCATTTTTGTAATTATGTGTATAAAAGTAGCGAAACAAACTGACATCAGGTTCAATATTGCAAACGCGGCACAAGATTTCAAAATGAGAAACCTTGGCAGATCCAAACACGGATAATTGGGAAAATGGAATGCGGAAATGGGTGAGAACAGACACGAAGAAGGTAGAAAAAGGGATACGATAGTTGGCATAATCAAAGAATCGGGTGTACATTCCAACTTTACCAGCGGGTCTTTCATGCATAGTAGCATCAGAGCTTGGCAGTTGAGGATGGACTTCCTCGGGAACAAAATATTTAGCACAAATGGCATCAAGGTGTTCTTGTGTAAGAACACATTTGATAGATGTAATACTGCCCATAATAAAAGAGAAGAAGAGAGATTAACCTGAATCAAGAAGAAAGACTAGAATAAAGGGGGCTATGCAACTAGAAAACCTTGAAAGTTATCAACAATGGTGGAAGAGTGAAAGAGATGAAAAAAGAAACAGTAAAGCACGAATCGGCTATTTATACCCATGGTATATTTAAGTTGGGTTAAGGTAGGATGACGACACGTGCCAAGACACTTCCCAATCAACGGCGCAAAAACATAGTAAAAAGATGATGATAACAGCTGGATATGGGACCCAGGCGGTCAAATCATGCAGAAGATAAAGGGACATGAAGAGTCCACGTAGCCAACGACAAACTGCCAAAATGGTACAAAGGACGCGGAACAAGGCAGGAGTAAACGAAAATTTGATCACGGAACTTTAAGTCTAGTAATGCTCACCGCACACTATAGCTGTATCGCATACAGTAAGCAAACTAGACTGGGGGGACTTGATGACGTATAGTATGAGCACCAAGCTTACTGGGCTTAGTTTATAATATACATATATGGGCCTAGGCCCAATACAATAAATAGTTGGACTGCTAAGCCTGACAAGGGCCGTGCTCCGGATATTTCAAAGACGCACGTGAGTATCTTCTCAGCCGCACTAGTACTCGTCCGCGGACAAACACTGAACGCGGAAGAACACTCGCGGCCGCAAATACGATTATACGTAGACCCTTGTCCGACAAGGGACCCACTCCGGTCACCAACAGTTACAAGCGAAATACTAGGAAACCCTAGTATTAGGCTTACCTATAAATAGGGGTCATTTCACACCCAAAAAAGGTACATTCTGTCTAATCATTAACTCACGCACATACTCTGACATTCTCTGACAAACATGTGTACTTACTCTCACGCCGGAGCTTAATCGCGGGGTCCGCCCTGCGGTAAGGCTAACGGTTTACTTTTAATTGTGCAGAAAGTCACCACTTCTCTTGCTCTAATACAAGATCAAGTATTCAAGTCATTTGGAGGCCCGACCCGACAAAGGATTTCGACACTACCAAACCCGACACGGATTTTGTACTAACATATAGTATATAATGTGTTCATAGTTAATGAACATAAATGATCAAAAAAATGTTGATGTTATTGTTGAACAAGTTTCAAACCAAAATTCGGTTAGCATAATTATGATCTTTTTATAATGAGTTTGTTTTTAACCATTAGTACTTATTTTTATCTTTTTTTTTAATTTTAAAAAGTTCATCTCATTTTTACTCTAAATTTCGCTCCCAATCTCGATCCTTATTTCAATCTCGCTTTGCCAGCATAACATCTTGTTATTATGCCGTGGACTTGTCTAGTTGTTCAGGATACCGTTATCTCTACTACATATAATATATAAGGCCATGGACGGAGGACGCCTGAGCATAGGAGATCGCACTGGATATGACTACTCTTTACGGCAAAAGGGGCATTGCCCATAAGATAAGGCAGCCTTGGACTTCCTATTATTGCTTCTAAGTGAAAGGTAGTCAGCAACAATACAATAAAGGCATTCAGACTCATTACCTTTCTTAGGTCTCATTGAGACTCCCTTTTACAAAGAGAAATGAACAAGAACTTCACTCATCCGTAAACGTGATTCTATGTCCTGTAAGCATCAGACTAGATCAAAAACCTACCCTTTCTCCTCTCGACGAGTGTCAGCTCCTTCCAGGTACGCAGGTTGGCTAGTGTTATGAAATAGAGAAGTCAAAGTAGAGCAAGTCCCACCTACCAGGTTAGCGGAGAGTGACTCACCTACCAGGTTACCTGTTCTTATGAAGGAAGACATCTATTCAAGTCTTTACTAGGGTTAGGGTGGACCTCGACCCCTTCAAAATTATTGATGCTTAGTGTAATTTTTGAGTTTTTCAAGTGCTAATTTTTTTGTATTTTATCTTTTGGCCTCTCAAAAATTATAAGATAACACTCCTGCCCTCTTAACATTTTATGCATAAGCTTTGTCCGTGTATAAAGTGCTATGTTTAATCTTTAAAATACCCTTTTAAAACTTAAATTTCAATCTTTTATTTTACTTTCTCACATAAAAATGTTATTAAAAATAGTTTCTAAAATAATTGCTTTCAAAATAGTTTTTTTTTTCAAAATTAATGTTATTTTTAAAATTACCCGATATTTACTAGTTTTCTTTTTTTTCTTTTACATATCATCTCAATTTCCTTTTTTATCCCTGTTCATATTTAAATCTCAAATTTTTAAGTGGAACTGGTATGATTTTGTTGTCATCTCGAATGACGATGAAGGTTTGACAACATCAATGACTAAACATTAGACGATAAATTTAACCACAATATCTTAACTATGACTACTTGGCGCTATAAAATTCCGTTGCTATACACGGATACACATCTAGTTATTATACAATGTCGTCAAGTATAAATAACGGCTCTGTTCGTCCGTGAATCTAACTGCACGATGCCATGCTTAACTAAACATGTTATGGTATTGCAATTTATGATGTTAAAAAGTATAAGATGTGACTTGTTATTCGACTGTATTCTTAATACGAAAAGACACCTAATGTTTTTTTCTTAAAAATACGTTCCTTGTACTCTAAATCTAATAAAGCTTATGTTATTTTATAAGATTTTTAAAAGAATAGCAAAAATTTAGAAGTGCACATAATGACTTTGGTAGCATAATAGGTCGCAGACCGGATTAGGCCAAAAAATAGAACCGGATTGATCAGACCGTCCTCCTTTCCCACATATTTCGTTTTTGATTCGGTTCAATTTTACACAAAACCGGCCATTATGCTTTGTTGGACTAGACCGGACCGACGAACGAATCAGATCTAAACGACCTGGACATGGACCGAACATTTAGTCAAGTGTTTTGGACCAAATTGGTTTTCAGTTCTGTCTGGTCCGATTTTCGAATCGTGATCAACCCTACTTTGGTCTAGCGACCAACTTTGAGATTGTATTTGTGAAATATACTTTGCGGTATAAGAAAATTGTAGTTTAAGACAAAGAAGTTTAGAAGCTATACTCCTTCCATTCCTTTTTTCTTTTCTATATTCTTTTTTCGGTTTATCCTAATTTAATTGTTCACTACACTATATATAGGGTAAATTACACCGTTGGTCCCTGTACTTAGCCCCGTTCACCCGTTTGGTCCCTAGATAATGGGGACTCTCATACGGGGTCCTTTTTTGGCACTGTTGTTACTCGTTTGGTCCCTGGAGCCCCGTTATGCCTAACGATGGTTATCTCCGTCGTTATCCTGGTCACGTCGCCCTTCCACTGAAGGGCATAATCGTCTTTTCACTTTATATTTTGATTGCGTCGTTGGTCCCTGTCTACTTTGTTAACACAGTAACATTCACTGTTCATTTTTTTTGTCTTTTTCCTATTGCACGGTTGGTCCCTTAGGTGTCTTTTCTCTCTTTCTCCCACCATTATGTTTGATAACCGCCATTTTTCTTTTCCAAACCGTTAACCAAACACTCCTTAATCTATATCATCTACAATGACCCCTCTTAATCTAAACCCCTATTTGCATTTTTGTTTACTTAATGCATAAATCAAAACATATAAACATAACAACAACAACATGCATAAATCAAAACACTTAAGAGATAAGAACTTAATTTCTAGCCGATTAATATACAAGTTACAATATAACACCTTCAAAAGATTATATTTACAGCCAGAAGATATAAAAAGCAAATCTATGAAAACCTGATCATTTAAATCCATTCTAGCCACATGACCTTCCTTCTTATGGATACCAGCCTGAGTTTCAGCCATCACATCTGTCAAATCGGCAAGCTTAGCGGTTTCTTTTGCGTGAGTTTGTTTCAAACACTCCAAAGAATCAACAGCCACCCCAAGTTCTTTAAAGCCTCCATCTCACGAATCAACACGTGGCGCCTGACGCTTTTCCTCCTCAAGCCATCACAGCGATCACAAAGAAATTTTAGCAACCCTTCTTCTTCGGCAATCTCCTGCACAAACCAAAAGCGCATACGCTTATGTAAATCCGTCGAACCGGTAATCTCCATAAGTTCATCCAAAACCTCGAAAGTGGCCATTGAATAAAATTTTAGGTAAACGATTTAGATGTGTTGGGAATTATGCATTCTTGACTTAGTACCGTTAGTTATATTAGTTAGTACCGCTAGTTGTAATTTGTACTGATAGTACAAAATGTTAGTACTGATCAGATAGTTAGTATTAAAGCACCACCGTAACTGCATATGATCATTTAAGTCTTGGTACAAAATACTAAATTGCATCACTTGTCTTTGTTGTTTACAAAAAATTGCATGAATAGTCCCTATGTATTTAAGTCTTTTCTCATTTAAACGAGTGTTGACTTCGTGTTTTCCCAAGACAGAGATTTTAAAAAACTTTCCACACACACTTCATTTAATTCTCACTACCAAACCTCACTCTTCACTCCCAAAACCCAAAAAACCCTAGATCAAACTTCATATCAATGGTAGATTCTTAGAAATCTATGGACTTGAATAAGTTTGTAGTAAAGGATGACATGATCGATTATGTTTTACACAAATATGGGAGTAACTGGCAGGTTCATGATGCTATAGCTGATGACATATTCGATGATGTATTGAAAAAAGAATGCGAGAAACAGTAACGTGTGAAATGTAAGTGTACAAGGAATGTATTATCTTACATGTTGTTGCTATTTCATTGACCCATTTTTTCCACGTGTTCTTATTCTGTTATTTTACCCATCATTATAGTTGTGGCTTATGTATTAAGTGTTTGCTATATGTGTAGATGACAAAAGAAAGGTAACAAAAATGAAGATTCTGGAGCTTATTGAATAGAGGATTGAGAAAGTTGAAAAACATCTTAACAAGGAAAAACAAATAATGGATATTAACAAGGGAAAAGAGAAAATAATGATGGAAAGAGGTAATTGTTCTTTTTGAGCATATTACATAGGTATTAGACTGTTAGGGAGGGTAATTTACTCTAAATAACCTGAATTGAACCAATATACCTTACTAAACTAAATTTAGGTAACAATTGATTTAATCTACAAACCCCTTTAAGTTTAAGGTACCTTATGAAATAAGATGAATTGAACAAATGTACCTTACTAAACTAAATTTAGGAAACAATTGATTTAATCCAAACACCTTTTTAATTTAAATGTATCTTATTAAATTAGCTGTATTCAACCAATGTACATTTGGTAACTAAGTTTAGGAAAGAAGCTGATTTCATCCAAACACCCCTTTAAGCTTAATGCACCTTAGGAAATAACCTGAATTGAAGCAATATGGATTTGGAAACTAAGTTTACCAATCATATCTTACTGGTAGAGGTCATAATTATTGAATCAGATACAAGTTGTGATCTTAAACCTTTTCAAGTTACCTATGGTAAGAGCTCTGATCATAACCCTTTTCAAGCTACCTCTAATGAAAGCTCTGATCATAACTCTTTTCAAGCAACCTCTGATGAAAGCTCTGATCATAATCCTTTTCAAGCTACCTCTGATGAAAGCTGTGATGATACCTTAAAGTCAAGCTCTAAGGATACTTGTAGCTCTGATTCTACTTGGGAACAAAAAACGCTTCTAAAGGTAAACCAGGGTCTAGATCTACACAAGCGCAAAAAAATCTTTTGATGGTAAACAAGGGTCAAGCTCTGCAAAAGCAAAAATAGCTACCATTCCATCACGGATTTTATAGTTTTATGATGATTTAAGTTCAGATGAGCAGAGGACTGTTTATAAAGGTAGACGAAGGTCAAGCTCTAGAAATGCAGCAATCACCAAACCTAAAAAACTCAAATCAATGTCAAAACATCTTGCACCCACAACACCTAGAACAAAGTCAACATGTACAACTCTTCTTGTTCCAACAAAAAGGCCACCTCCAATGATGAATTGTGTTTTGGGCCTTGTAGCTGTTAAAACTTGGCAACAAATTATGAATAAGGAATTTGGAATTAAAAAATCAAAAGAAGATGTTGCAGGAAGTTCAGATATAAGGAGGAAAGGTAAACGGAAGATGCTGTAGGAACTTCAGTTTGTGTTTGTGAAACTTGTGCAAGTGTTTATGAAAATGGTGTATGTTCATCTTTTTTTTATTGAAAAAACATGTAACTTTGACATTGTTGTTTTGGTCTTGGTACATTTAGGGTTGCTAACAACACAGGTGGATGGGTTTGTATCCCAATCTTTTGGATATTTAACTTTATTGTGGTTAGTATAACTTAACTGTTTGTGCATTTTGCATATGTTGCTTCTACTAGTATGTAGACAGAATGACTAAAAAAAGTAAAAATGCAGCATAATTTGTGTTCACATCCTAATCCATTTTGACTTTTGTATACCCATGTTGACTAGTAAAAGTCAAAGTTATAAATATATTACTTAAACAATCAAAAGCATAGAATGCTATCTAAATTGAATCAGTCTTTGGAAAGACCCGAAAGACCTAACGTAGTCAATTTAATAGCAAATTCAAAAAAACATTGCACAAAGACGGCTAATCACACACTTGCAAAAGACAGAATAAACTCATAAACGTTATGTTCAACTTTAAATTGGTGAAAGAGCTTATCATCATCATCATGGTTATCAACAACTTGATTAGATCCACAATCATATATCTCACGCAGAGTCTTTGATATTAGGTTGTATTGTATAACTTTTCCAGACAAGTTGATCACCAAAAAAGGATCCTCTTCCCTTTATCCCAAAACAATGCTCCAAACAGTGGACCGAATTGACCAACCTTCGGGAAGTGGAAAGTCATCAGCATCAACACGGTACCTAACCATTCAAACAGAACACCCTATCATCATCTCGTAGACAGTAAACTCGCTAGAGCGAATATCATCTCTACAAACAAGAAGCAAACACCCACGCGCCTCAAACAAATTCCCTTCTAGATGTAACACGTGAGGTACTTGTATGAGTATTAGCATTGGTAACCATATAGCCATAAGACTCGATGAAGTTCATTCCCCGTTGAGGGATTTGTATGGTTGTTATAATTGGATGCTCATGGTCTTCAATATTTAATTTGTAATGCATAAGCTGCCTATTCCCAGTTTCTAGCCAATGTAAGGGATCATTCCAATAGATTGCACTATCAAAATGATCAAAATTGAAGTAATTAAAACGGTCCATGCAGAGGCTCCAATTGTAACCGCTTTATAAGTATTTAATCACAAGAATGGCATTAAGTATGTTTGACTAAGACTTTATAAGTTGAAAGGCGTTACGTGATTGGTTAGTCAAACCCGGTAGTCAAACTATAAGCATAAATGTTATGTAAATGGTTTTAGAAAATACCATGTGTCTCAACTAGGAAGAAATAGACTTAAAAGACTAAAGTTGTCAAATGGTAAATGTGCTACATAAGTTAATGTGGCCAAATGAGAAGGAACAAGACTTAGAGGACCATTCTTGCCATATAGGCAAACTTGTACCTAACAAATATCTAGATAATCTTAGAGTTTCCAGACAACTCTATAATCTTTTGTGTGTGTGTGGGTCTAGGACGTAAAGAACAAGAAGGAGGGAAGACAAGGGTTTTGCTAATAATCAATTAAAGATTAATTAAGGTCTTAATCAAGGAGATAAGCCCTAGTAATGATCATATTCAAGTAAGTAATCCTAATCATAAATTATTTAGTTAATTATGGGTTAGGGTTCTTGAAGTAAAATTGGGAGGTTTGGGTAATTATGTTTCTAAAGCAAGAATTAAGGTGTTTTGAATATGGATTAAGGTAAATTAATGATTTAAGATAAATTGGTGATTTTGGGATATGATCAAGATATGATCATATAATAATTAAAAGGAATTGGTTATGATTAAAGATGAATAATGGGTTATGTAAACCCTTGATGATGATATTATATTTATGTGATAATAGGTAATTGTAATGATAAGTGAATAGGAATCAAGGATTGATGATGATGGCGTTCTTAATGTTCTTAGCTTGGATTCAAGGTAAGTAAATTGACTATGCAAGATGTTATATTGAATTTATCATGTTTGTTTAATGTATTATGTGTTAAGGATATGGAAGGATTGGGACTAGTGTGTTTGGGATTAAGAAGATGAAACTAGTTGAGCTTGGCATAGTTGGTATGTCATTGATGTTACATGGAGCTTAAGAATTGATGTGTAACTTGATGATAAGTGTTTATCAAAAGATGTGGTTAACTTAGTTGTGATTCTAGCAAGGTATGTAAGTTTATGTGTGAATGAATGAATGATGGGTTAAATGTTATGTTGCGAATGTGTTAAATGAAATATGATAACTTGTTATGTCTTTTACTTACTAAGCGAAAGCTTACGTGTTTCAGTTGAAGTGTTTTGTAGGTTCAATGTGAAGAAGTAAAGGCCTTGGAATAAGGAATATAGCTTGAGAGCTTGGAAATTGGATGCACTTAGTGAATGCGAATGAAATTAGTGCTAGTAGCCGAGCTCGAATCAAAGTTGAACCCCGAGTGTTTTGAATGTTTGTTAATGTTGTTGTCAAGGGTCAAGTACTTTGTAAATGTCAAAGTGAAAGAGTTTAAATGTCATTTGTTATGGTTGTGTGTTATAATGAATGTAAACGGGTCAAATCGGGCGTTTGGTAAACCCCGTGAAGTATGCTTCCGCTGGTCATTTAGACCGTAAATGTTGATGAAAATGATGTATTATAATGTATTAATAAGTTCTAGAAAGTTTCGTGTAATTTCGAGTTCGAGAAGTTAGTTTTCAAAAAAGTGTCATAAAAATGGGTTGGGTGACCAGAATCATCCAGCCGGGCGGCTGGATGAGTCTGGCAGATTTTGTCGATTTTGTTTCTGTCATAAAAATTAAACCGTAAGGAGTTAGAAGGCGTGCCACCCGCCGTTTCGAAGATAATTGAGTCTATTTTTGTTTAGTAATACTTTAAAGAAGTGAATGGTATTTGATTTTGGTCAGTTTATAAAAGAATGACACAAGGTCATTCCCGATTTTACGTTTACGTAAAGTTTTTAATTCTTGGTCAAATCAAGAGTCGGGAAAGGGGGGTTTCACCAATTGCTTGTCTATGAAGAATAAGTTTTTATATCAATGTCACAAGATATGCGTCCAACATCCACCAATTTGTAGTGCGATGATTTTGTAGGATCAAAGGCCATTCTCAATCAAGCACTTCTATAACAAGGTGAATTTTTAAGCGAGCAATCTGGATGCGGGAGCTTTTTATACTGATTAGTGGATAGCTAATATACGTAATAAAAAACAGGCCTCCCCGAACCACTACACATAAGCAAACCATTGCAAGACTGCAAGATCTTAACATTATCAGCTTTCTCAGTGGAGCCAAGAGTGAAGGAGCTATCCATATCAAATTTTTTGGACTGAAGTCTAGAATCTAACGACACAAAATCACATTCAAACAAAGATAATGTGATTAACAAAAATACGAATAGAAGGATCAACTTTAGTGATTTGCCTGCGGCTAAGGGTGAAAATAGGGGATATAAGAATTCTTAGCCATTGTTTTGATACGGTTATAAACAAATGGATACAAAGAATAGGTAAATGGATTAATATTTTGATCAAAAGGTCGTCATTTGTAAGGATTGCATGTAGTGGTGCAGAGTTTTCCCGAGCATGTGTTCTGTGCTTTTCTGACATCATCACCGATATCTAGTTTTTTTGAAGATGTTGCCAGAATACTTAGAATAATATTGAGTTGGTGGAGTATTTGAGTTCTAAGACATCATTAAATAAAGAATACAAGAGGAGAATCTAAGACCAAAATGGCAGGGATGAAATTTGCACCTGAAGTATTTTTCTGTTAGCATAACTAATAATCTATCACCGATGGCCCCTTTCATGAAAAGATAACATAAATGCTGAAAATGAAGGGAAAACGTTATGAATAATACAAGTTTCGTCCCTAAAACCAAACAAGGGTCAGCAAATACAAAGTTACTCATTTAGTCAAGTTTTTAACAAATTTGATAATGTTAACTACTTATTTTGTCATTAAACCAAACAAGGGTCAACAAATGCAAAGTTTCTCTATTAGTCAAGTTTTCAACAAATTTGATAATGTTAACTACTCATTTCATCCTTAAACCAAACAAGGGTCAACAGATAGAAAGTTTCTCATTTAGTCAAACATGGTATTTTTTTTACTAGTGGTATGACAGGGTTAGTATGAGAATTGCAATGATATTTACAAGGCTCATCGACTGACATTCACAAGGCGGTATGAGAATTGCATTAATTGTGAATGTTATTACACGCTTAACAGTTGGATAATGATAACATTAAAAATACAACATAGCAGTTGGATTATGATAACATAACAAAAACAACATCGCATTTGAGTTCCATATGGTAGACTTTACTCACACAACCAAACAAAGGTCAACAACATGGTGAAATCAAAACACAAACAAGATAGATAAACACTAACATATAATAACGGCTTAATGCATGTACAAAAAAGACAACCCAAATACCATCATCCCCATCTAAATAAAACCACAAAAGATGCTACCCAAGTCCTAACATCATCATCCCCATCTACATACAAAACAAACCAAAAGATTTTACCAAGATATCCATAATATAATCAATAGAACCTCATAACTGTAAAAAAGTCAATCTTTTTATGCACTTGAATGTGCACTTCCGCTATCGATTTCCTTATCTCCAACATCTTAAGGACTTCGGTTTGGGACAACTGCTTATAAAACTCGACACATTACAATGCTAACGGACCACCAAACACATTAAGCTCAGCTATCAACAGTCTATGTTCATTGACCCTACTGTACAAGACCTCATAAAGATGACTTAATCCAGCTGCAAATTAAAGATCATCATTTATCTCTCTTTGAATATAGACTGACATTGCGTCAGTTAAATTGTTAGAGTTTTACGCCGTTGAAAGTTCTTGTAGACCTGGAAAGGCCATTGGTTTTTTGTTGTTGTTGGCTATGTTAGGTTCTTTATGGTTTGAAAATGATTTGGGTAACTACACTTAAATAGCAAAAACCAACTCATAGTGGTTCCATAGTGAATTTAATAATTAGATATCATTAGATATCACATATAATCATTGGCTGAATGACTGACATTCACAAGCTTCTATGTCACGTTCATTAAATTACACTATTATTACACGCTTAGTCCCTAAAGAAATCTTCCTTTGGAAGACACGTGGAAGGCGGGAATTCGATTAACAAAAAAAACCTTTAGGGACCAACGGTGTAACATACACAGTTTTTATGATCTACGTGAGGATCCCACTTTTAACGTTGGGGTACTTTTAGTCCAACCGTTGACATACGAAACATCAGGAACAAAATTTTCTATAAATGTATGCACTAAACGTTAGATTGTATGCTCTAAAATTTCCGCCTCGTAATGCATATATGCCTTGAAATTAGTCTGCATGTTACTTCTTGTTTTGTTGATAAAATTAGGCGGGAAAACAAATTTACTAGTCATTAAGACCCATACAGGAAGACGTAGTTGGATGTTATGGTTTTGGCAGAAAGAAAAACTCTTAAGTTTCTTGCTCAAGACATGTCTTTTGGTTGGTATGTAATATCTCTTTAACTAGTTACTCGTATAGTTGTATGTACTGGGATTTTAAGGAACCAAATCGATAATTAACAACATCGCAATTTTAAGGAACCAAACAAAGTTTTACATAAACACCGACTTGAAAAACAACAAAAAGCAAACTTACACAAAGTAGGCATAAACAAAAGAACCACCTAACTCTGTAGACCCGACCCTAACCCACATCTAAACCAACCATCTTCAACGAAATCACAACTTAACCACAACATGAACAATCCAATCACATATTCTTCATAACAAAAACAAAATCAAGCTTTTTATGCACTTCACGATAAGTCTCAGCGATCATCTTCTTTAGCTCTAACAATTTAATAAAATCATTCTCTTGAACTTGGTGCAGAAACTAACATCAATTGTAGAACATCAATGACGGAGGTACTCCCTCAAGTTCACTTATAAACAGCTTCCTATCATTTGTGCGGTCTATAAAATGCACCCATAAGTTGTGTAGATCGGCTGCAAACTTAAGATCAATCGTTGTTTCCCTTTCAAAGTATAACATCATCTCATCAAATAAAGACCTAGAATTAGTAGCCACGGCGAGTTCTTCTAGACGTGGAAAAGAAGCTATTTTTTGAAGTGAATGTTGAGTCTGTTATTTGTTTCAATGGGTTTTTGGGTATGCAAATGACTAGGGGTTTTACCCCTTAAATAGCAAAAATGGATAAAGAAAAACACGGAGGGACCAAGGCTGTAACAAGATAACAAGATAAATACAATGCACATGTACATTATAAATGAGTGAGTAAAACATATACCCTGACAAATATCTAATCCAAAGCCAAATGTGTACTGTAATAATAACATGCAATGTGTGTGCCTGTTTCTCACACAGATCGATACATCGCATTTAATATGTATAATTAGAAGGAAAATATACATTATAATTTCAATTTTCATCCCTTACAACTTGGTTTTAGCTTGTCATCTACTCATCTTGGTTTTGTTATTTAAGGGTAAATGTAGTCAACATACTACAACAACCATAAATTAAGTCATCCACAACCAACAATATTAACTTTTCTACAAAAATGCACTTCATCAATAGTTTACTAAATATCGATGATGATGCCAGAAGAGCGCATAACACAGGCTCGAGAAACCTATGCAACACCAAATAAAGTCCTTACTAATGATGACCTTTTAACTCAAATCTTAATC
>BQNB010044726.1:0-37986 GCA_026074375.1 Tanacetum coccineum | reverse complement strand
ATAGGCATTGAAAAGTCAAAGAATATCAAAAATAAAGGAAGGTTTTAATTAGTTTTAATTAGCTTCCTAATATAATTAATTATCTTCCTTTATAATCCTTAATATCCCTCTATATAAAGGGTATTAGGGTGAATTCACGTGCTATATATATGGAAGATATACGTGTGTGCCTAATGAAGGTGTATACTGTTGATTTAATAAACTACTTTTCGTTTAAAGTTGTTATAATTGTGCGTGAGGTACTGTTCGTCTATATTCATGCTCCTGAAAACCATAGTTATATGGTCATGTGGATACCTCAGCACAGGATACGAAAAAGTTCATGATGGCAGCTTGGAGATTCATGATAACGTGATGTTTGCTGCTTGGAATTACTTTGGTGTTCAATTTTTACTATTAGGGTTTTCTAAAAACTTTAATTCAAAACAAGCAGCTTTTTTCTAATACTGTCAAAGGTTGTGTGAATCTCGAAACCCTACTTTCTGTTGATATTATTATAAATTTTTGAGGGTTTCAATGTATGTGGTGGTTGTGTCGATGTCATGATTATGAACAACAGCAGCAAGATGACATGGACAGCAGGTTTTTCATATGGAGAACATGAGAAAAGAAAGTATATACGCTTCTTATAAAATTTTGAGCATTAAAGGCTTTCATGACACTTTCTTGTTGGTAATGATGTCGCTAAAAAATATGGGAGGAAAGAGCTCAAAGATGTTTGCACATGGAAGTTCGAGTAACTGTTGTGCAAAGTAAAAAGATGGTACTGTTGCTGCATAGTGCTGTCAATACTAATGAATTTTAGTGCTGCCAATGGTGATGACAAAAGTAGCTAGTTGGGCTTAAATATATTACTACTTCTATTGAGTATGAATATTGATGCCGTCTGAAGAGAGTTTATATTGCTTGTGAATGTTTTTGGCATGCGAAGATGTGGGATTTGCATGCGTGAGTGTTAAAGCAGTTAGTTAATATTGTTGGGTGCACATGGGATTCTTGCATCTAGTATAAGAATTATATAGACGTGCGTAGATGAGAAAATAAGTGCATGCATGTTTGTGAATAGTCGGTACTGTTTGGACGTGAGGGTTTCTATCGTTTGAAAATAGAGTTTGTACTGCTAGTTGTGTCCGAGAAAAAGATAGAACTGTTAGCTTTGTTCGACATCGGACAAGACATGATTTTTGGTTCTTGGATGATAAAAGATCTCGGACAGAGAAAGGAGTGAAGGTATTTATTTTTTTGGATCTCGGATTAAAAGGGATGCTTCGTTTAACAGATTGATTTTGGTTTAAATGTTTAAAAGGCTCATTTTTGGATTGTTTGAATTAATTGGTTACGGAGTTTATTTGGTATCTCCTATTTGAAATTGAAGTGAGTTTTACGAAGGAGTTTACTTATTTTATCTTGAAATCGGGGTTGGGTGGTTGCATGATTTCAATGATAACTTGCTTGAACATTTACGGTTTATGATTGGGACTTGGTTTATCTAGTTTCAGCTACGGTCAGGGGTGGTTGGTGAGGACCTGGTAAATCTATCACTTTGATAAGGAGGGTTTTACGTTTGTTGGTGCATCAGTGTCACACGGAAGATGTCCTGATTGTGGATAAATTCAAGAGGTGATGTGTTTTAGTGATTTGATCAGCACAAATTCTTCTACAACGTTCTTCAATCTAACAATAGTGCAAGCTTATAGTAACAAAGTTTAGGAGATTTTAATTCAGTATCAAGTTTGGTATATCAATGTGTACTTTCATCAGTATTCATTAAATAGAGCTTAATAATTGAGATTGAAGAGAATGTGTTAACATATGGGTTTCACGGGTATGATTATGGTCAAAATTGTTTTTTTTAAAAAAAATAAAAAACAAAACCCCATTTATATGCTACATCGAGGTGAATGGTTTTTACTACTGTTTAGCTTTTTTGTTACTTAATGCTAGTGTAAAGTTTCTACTACTCAAGTTCATTTTTCTTATGGTGCGTAATGGTGGGCAATTTGAGTTGTTGGAAGGCTGAATTAGAAGTGTGATAGTGGTTCTATAGTTGTGAAGATAAAGGTGTATACTTTTAGTCTCCACTTATTTGGATATTGACAAAAAGGGAAAGAAGATTTTGATGATTTGCAACTTATAGATCCTTGGTAGGTTTAAGGGGAAGCTATCCTATATTATTCTATCGTATTGTCTCTTTCCCTGTTTCAAGCTGAAGTTTCATTCGTTATTAACTTCAGGGGAAGTTTGTTGCTTATTTGGTTTTGTCATTATCAAAACTAGGGGAAGATTGTTTCATTAGGGGAGATCCATATTCTTTTTTTCCCAACTTTAGGGAAAGTTCGTGCAAGAATATTGTTTGTTTTGGTTTCCTTTCATCAAATAGGGGAATATTGTTAGGATTTACAGATTTGATGAGACAATAAAGAAACAAAAAGAATGAACAATGAAGGATAATTTAGCATTATGGATTCTAGTGAAGACTTGAAGTCAACAGTAGGTTTATTCTTCTCATTCAATGCAGGTTCTAAACAACGATAATGTGAATTGAAGATTAATTACACTTGAAGAAGATTTAATGCTGATTTAGTTTCCTAATTATTTAGGTCAACCATATTAAAATACAATTGACTAAGTATTTAATATAATTCGTTGACTGGAATTAGTTTTTTTTCTTTTTTTCTTTTGCTAACATTTTTTGTAAGTCTTATGGTCTCTTTATTATATAATGAAGACATAGACGCGTAGGTTTAATATCCACGAAATACATAGATCTCTCCATTGAGAGTCTAGTAAAAGTTGTTGTGTGTTTTTTCTTAATTTCTTAATTTTTCTGTGTACACAGTAGTTAATTGTTAATAGTTATTTAGCTAATAGTTAGTTAGTATGTATCAGTATAGGGATTTGTGTGGCAAAGGTGAAATTCGTATGTTTAAATAAACCTTGTTTGATAATATACTATTCTTATTATTCCGCTGTGCATATTTATATTATCTGTAAAACGATACTAGATGGGCTATAACGATCTTCACATATAAGCCCTTCCCTTTTTGGCTAATCTTCCACAATAGCTTTTGGACAATTTTGAGTGAAAACGACTTAAACTATATAAACTATGGAAAAGTTTATGTAGCTTAAGTTGAACAATTTAAGTAAGTAGATGAGAGCTTATAAGAGCTTGACAAACATTTTTATAACATTAACCTAAAACAGAATTTTAACATAAAAACATGAATTTCATTAAAATTAAAAAACTAAGTACTAAGGCTTTTTTAAAGGAAATACAATAAGTTAAAACAAACTAATATAAGCTGAAAGTTACAATGAAAAAGATTAAAAAACTAGATTAGATCCCCCCTAATGTGTGAAAACACACACTATTTATAGCCGAATTGAGAAGGTTCTTGATCCTTGAGGTGTGTTTCTTGTGTGAGTGTTCTCCAAGCCATAAATCTGAGCCCTTGATATTCATTTGTGTTTCTTCGAACTCATCACAACCCTTGATTTCACTTATCCAATAAGTCTTAGAGGGATTGCCAACATGGATTATCCTCTTCTGGGGGGTGGGGTTAAGAGGGCGTGATTGTTTCTTGCCTAGTTGCAGAGAAAAAGAGGAAAAGAGATAGGTGAATAGTGACAGATGGATCTGGCAGGCAAATGGTTTATTTGTTTTGGGGTAACGGGAGTTAAAGGAAAAGGGTAACGTGGTTAATGGTTAGGGACTAACTATGTTAGTCCCTAAGGACTAACGGTGTAAACCCGAGGGACCAATGGTGTTTTAAATCGGGTAAAAGGGTTTTAAAGGGGTGTTATGGTTAAGGGTTTTTTATGTTGGCTTTATATTTGGGCTGGTTAGGATTTTTTTTAATCTGGTAATTTGGGCTTTTAATCTCTTATCTTATAAGGATTTATAGATAAAGGCTAATGGGTTATGGGCTATAATTGATGGATTATGGGCTGACCGACCCCATTAACTTGGGTGCCGGGTTTAACCCATTTAAGATAAAACATCTGTCTTTGACTTCGATCTTTCACGCCTTCTTTCCAATCTGTGCTCGGTATGTGCTCTGTTTTGCCTTTGTTTTTGTCTTTTTTGAAGTATCCGTTGTTGCACAGTATGTAAGCAAAAACATATCATACATATTTGGCATTTTATGTTCGTTTTTGGTCATTTAAGCTCGTTTTATTAGGTCAAAGGTATGTGTAATTAAGCATATACGATCAATGAACAAGAACCAACTGATTTTACCTCAATACGCCGTATCCAGCGAGAAGATATGGCTTATCCGTACCTACACTTCACAGGTAACCACGAAGGATTGAAGAGCAATACGCCGTATCCAAGAAAGGCAATACTCTGTATTCAAGCTATATGGGAATAAAATATTCTGGAAGATATCAAACGTGGTCCTTACTCTAAGAAATCTCTAATACGTCGTATCCTACATTGCTCGATACGGCGTATCGATTTTCGATCAATTTCAGACCCTTAAACTCAGGTTTTAGGTAATGCAAAGTTGAATCCTAACCACAGTTGAACAAGAGACGAATAAAGGAGCCTAGAAGGTCAGTATAAGAAGCCATCTTAAGATCATTGATCATAGGAAAACTCTTGTAATCTTTGCACAACCGAATACGCGTTCGATTAAGGTTTCTTTATTTTAATCGTTCATATATCAAACCGTTTGTATTTTTACAATGACTATCGGTATCAGCCATGTTTATGAAGATCTAATGTTTGGTTTGTTTATCTCGATTGTCTTAATTTATCGTTGATTGTTTGATTATGTTTATCATCTTATACTTGTTTACGTGCTTAAGTATGCGACCTATCATTCAACTGGGTCTAGTCCTACATATTTAATGCGCTGCAACTTCGGTGTTGTTTAGGCGTAGGCTAAGAGTCCGGGATAACTCTCCATATTGCAATTTATATATCTAGAATCATAGGATTACAAATATTGACCTATCCTTGCCTTTACTTTAGTGAGCTTAGTTGAGCCATAAGGTGACCTTGGTATCAACGAGTACGTTCTTATTCCATTGGTAAGGACTCAGACAGTGGACTACTTTGGATATAAAAGAGCCAATTAAGCAGTAAGTGCGGTGAAAGTCTTCCTTGAGCTAGGGCTAGTAGAATCTCTAAGATAGATTATAATCCACAGATGCTTGCTTTTATGCGGATCGTCTAATTGTGGACAGAATTAGAGTGTCTATGTCATAGGAAAAGAAAGTACCGCTAAGGTCTAGGAATGTTATGCCCATTCGAGTAAGACATCTTGCACTTATAAATAAACTATGTTTATATCGGACTTAATTATGGTTGATTTCATTTTCCTTTTGCTAAATCTGTGTCTAGGATACGCTTCGGGCTTAACTAGTTAATTAGATATTGCCAATGGTTTATTGAGTGGGTTAACTAGAAGGTGAACCTAGATAATTCAACAAATAACGTACTGATCCCATTGGATAGTTGGACAAGTAGACTACTAGAGTATAAATCGTCGTAAAGCGGTAAGTGGGTAAAGTCTCTATGAGCTAGGGTTTAACAAGATCACCATTGCTTTAATCCCTAAGATAGATCATAATCATCAAATAAGGATTCTTTATGTGGATGCTTTAATTGTGACATAATTAATGTGTCTAGGTCTTAGGAAGAAGTCCCGCCTAAGTCTTAAGAATGATATGCCACCTCAAGAGAAGAAATCATTGCACTTAATAAACAAACCAACGTTCTAATCAGATTAATAATGGTTAATACAATTTTCTATCATAAGGCTCGACCGCGTTTTTATCTTTTGTTAATTTGCTTGCGTGGGTTAAAGTGTCTTGAATTGATTGTAGTCACCAACCAAACCCGTGCCAGTCTCTCAGGCTGAAACCCCCCTAACATAGGATTAGCATAGGTTTGAATTAGATTAGAATTAACATAGATTAGATAACCAAAATATAAATAAATTAAGAGATTTAACCTCGCTTCAAGTGTTCGACACCATACTTACCACGAATCTACCACCGACCGGGTACACTGCCCGTTAAAGTGTTGTTTTTGGTTAAGTCGGCAAAATATAAATTTAAAACTTGAATCTTAAAAATAAACACCACACAACGACACATCAAGTTTTTGGCGCCGTTGCCGGGGAGTGAAAATTAACCTTGATTTTTATTTTATGTTTTGGTTTTTAACATTAGATCTAACCCTTAGGAGTAGTGATAATTAGATTAGTGTATATTCTTGTATATTCTGTATATTTTGTATATTTGTTAGTTTAATTGTTTGCTTGTATATTTGTGTGTTTAATTTAATTGTTTTTCTAATACAATGTTGTGGTCGATAACTCGATACGGCGTATCCACTACCATCAGATACGGCGTATCCAACTTTCTGTCCAATACAACGTATTGATTCAACTGATTAATACGGCGTATCCACTTCTATTGGATACGGCATATCGATCATCTGGAACAGAATCAGAATCATAAGCTTTCATATTTGATTTTCGTGCTAAAAAATTTTCTATCCTTCTTCAGAGCAAATCCTGCTGATATTTTTACCCTTGTTACAGGAAGAAGTTATCAAAGCTAGTTGATTAAAGAAGGAACTACAAGAAGTCATGGCTGAACCAATTCTAAATCAAAACATGGAAAAAGATCAAACTGAATCGAATCTTTCTATCACCAGTAACGATATTAACATTGAACTCAACAAGGAATTTTTAGAAGAAATACAAATGAATGCATACCACGGATGGATTGATGAAGACGTAGTAAACCACATCGCTAAGGTGCTTGAAATGGTTGATTTAATATACGTTCCTGGTATGGATTCCCATCAACTACGAATGAAAGTCTTTCCTCTCTCACTTGCTAATGATGCATGACTATGCTGGATAAATGAGGGGGAAGGAAAAATTACCGTTTAGGAAGAACTTGTTGAGAAATTTTTCTGTAAATTTTATCCTGAATCATACGATGGAGAAGATGAAATGTTGGATGAAGGAGACAACTAGGGGAGTGATCCACTCGAATTCATATCGCGAGTAAATTCGTCATTTGATAAACACATGAAAATAGATGGAAGAACAAAAAAGGTATTGTTCCATGCTTGGATGAATGGGAATTGGAATAAGAGACGAATAGATGATAGTATCTTAAGAAGTAACAATGCTACTACTGACTCGTTCTTAAAACCTTATCTGATAACACATGGAAAGAGCGACACCGAAAAGGAAGATGAACAAAGTCAGACAAAGCGCAAATATAGCAATACATCCAATTCTATTGATGAGCAACCTAACAAAAGAAGGTACAAAGCAGAAAAGTTTGAAGTTATTCGGTACTCTCTTGGACCCAACGACGAATATATTGCTATAAGAGGATATGAATTTGATATTTGGGAGAGAAACGAAGATAATTTGTTCATAATCTACCAAGATATTTTTCAGAAAAAGGACGAAGGATGGAAGGTGACGCGCACCAAGTGATAAAGAGAAGCTGAAGAAAAGTCTAACTTAAAGACTTCGCAATAAACAAAAGTGCTTCCTGGGAGACAACCCGAAATGTTATTTAATTTTATCGAATCTGTCTTCCCAGACATCAATAAGGCATATCCGCTCCATACCATACGGCATATTGATTGTCTGGACGTTATCAGTCTTTACTTTTTATGCACTTCAAAAACATTATTGTCAATTCTGGAAATACGGTGTATTCATGTACATGACACGGCGTATTCACCAAAACTGACCCGTATTAGTTTGTTTAGTTTAGTTTAAATTAACCGTATGTACCAAGATAGGAATACACGTTTTTTCCTATATTTTATACAGGACCTCGTGAAAGAAATATCGACGAATATTGGTGGAGAATTTACAAATCTGGAGATCTTGAAGTGTTGGAGTCTTGAAACTTCAAGGCGGCTGTTCAACACAATCTTGCTAATAAACTCAACATGGAGAATCTACCGAGCAAATATCAGGGGAGTTTCTCATTCTAATTCTTTTTAATTCCTGTATTTAATGTTTTATCTATACAACGAGGACGTTGTATAATTCAAGTGGGGGGATGGAATTAGAATGTTTACTTGTCCTATTTTTCACACTAAAATGCTTAAATTATGCTCAAATTTTAAAAAATTTCAAGCATACTTTTGTGAAATTACTTGATACATAACCCGCACACAATAACCCTTGTTAGATATTGTGAGGATTTAACCTATCTGTTTCTAAATGTTTACCCAAATTCCACAAAATATGAGTGTGCCAGTGATGTTGTAGACTTTAGAACTTGGCTTGGTATATCTATTCGAGACCGCAATAATGAGTACTATGGATTTAGATGGAGTAACTTGTTTAAACTGGTAGATTTTAGTATTACACCCAATTCGCCTTTACATGTTGCATATTAACTAACTACACTGGTTAATTAACCCTCGTATAAACTCTTTGTTTACTCTCACTTTAAGAGCAAGATACCCCTAGAACAACTCGTAAAGCCAATCCTTTAGGAACTACACCAATTATTTATTTTGTTACACCTTTATAGCTTAGCCTACCCTGTTAGATTAAGTTTATTTTACAGTTGCTAGTTGCTTAAAGTGTAAAGTTTGCATTTCCTGAGTCTTGTGTCTATTTTGGTAAGGTTGGAAGAAATTTGCACATTGCAAATGGGAATGTATATTATAGTCAAAAGTCACGTATCTTTGCTACCATCGCAATTAATGGTACGTCTGAAGAACGAAGAATTATCGAAGGAATTATTCGGAATTATTATGATCGTGAAGATGGTGAAACCACACCGAGTATAATGTTAGCAAAAAAATCAAAAAAATTAGAAAACGCAACAAAAAAGAGAATGAAAAGTTTGAAGATAATCATTTCGCAACTACCAAAGGAATTACACGAAGGATCGATTATTCGTTGATACAAATCGACGATGTAGAGTATTGTATAAAGTGAAAGATATCGCCACTTGCCTTGTAAAATATGTAAAGTATGGAATGTTTGGGAAGTTGACCGTTACGGGAACGCCAACTTAGGTTAGTCTTGAGGAATGAGATGCCTGATTTCAATTTACTTTCTGACCAAGAATACTCGAAGGAAAAAGTTGCGGAAGGAAACAATGCGGAAAACTATGGAGCAATATTAAGCAAAAAAGACCCGGTACTGACTATGGGATCGGGGTTGTAGGGCTTTAAAAGTGAAGACAATGATAACTTTGAATTGAAGGGCCAAATTTCTTACGGAACTAGTACTCAACACCTTCAGCGGTTCGGATCATGGAAAGTTGCGAATGAACACATTGAGATAGTTCTGGAGGGTCGTTAATCTATTTCCTCATTTCAATTAATTTGATAGTCAACGTGATGCTTGAGCATTCCCTAGTCCTTGGAATGGAGCCCACAAGCTATTGGTACAGAAACGAACCAACTGGTTCATTCACAAACTTGGGATGGTCCTTTTAAAACAATTTTGAATTATATTGCCCCCTGCGCGAAATGCAATAAAGAAGTTGGAGGAAATCAACAAACTTTCAGCCTATGGACCTAATGAAACCTTTACCAAGCATGGGGAAGAGAGAGATTTAAGAAATCTTAATGAAGTGTCCGTCACACTACCTTTTTTAACGGGAGATGCAGAGGAAATTCTTGTTCTATAATGGATTGGGGAATTCCTACCTCGAAATGTTTATTGAATTACGAGGTGTGCATACCATCAAATACTATTGCTGATGCCAAAGTTAGCCATCCAAGAAAATGTGTTGAATACTCTCGAACCATAGCAAAATGAAAATTAGGTCAAAAAGTGCTGAAACTTCGGACGGGGATTAGCAGTTTACTATAGCCAACTGAACAATCTTGGAAGAGAGATCGATAGAAAGTAAATGAACAATTTCTATGTGCTCAAGATGGATGCTAACAAAAAAAAGGAACCCCTTTACACCAAGATTGCCACTCAAAGAAGAAGGGGAAAAACCCTAGAAGAAGCCTTACTACATGCAATTTGGGTGGACCCTTTTGACAAAGGAGGAGGATATGAGCAACAGCACTCAGGATGATTCTAGTCAAAAGAAACAAATTGTAAATCATTCATACCAGAATGGAAGGTAAGCTATGGAGATACCTGAGCAAGTATATGAGTAAATCGGTAAAGAGACAGAAGGAAAACGCCAATTTGATTAAAGAAATCCTGAGCTTTGAAAGATGCTGCATTCAAAAACCTAGGAGGCATCTATTAAAACTTTAGAAATTCTAAACGGGCAAAATAAGCAAGGTAATATAAGAAAGAGGATTTGGAAAAATTACCTATCTCTAACTGAAGCAACCCGGAGATCACGTCAAAGGTCCATGTCAACTATATTGAAGCTGATTCATTTACGATACGCCGTATTGGATATTCCTTATATCGACGTATTCACTCGGACATAACTGCTCACTGATGTCATCGTAGACATAGACAAATGTCGAATCGTTTTAAGTCGTTTGAATGGTTACTATTATAAAGAAAAGAAGGGACCATACGGACCATAATTCTCGGAATCTTACTCTGAAGCTTCACAATCCATACCCCAAAGGAAAAAGACCTAGGAGTTTCAACGTTACCTTGCTTTATTTATTAATGTTTGCTTTGATATTGTTCCTCATTGAATTAGGGTTATCGTTAGTGTTATGCCTCTTCTCGGACCTACATTAAATTTAGGATTTAGGCGAATTAGCTCACACTAAGTTAACAGTTGAATTAGCAAGAAATGACTATTAGTAAGAATTGGTTAAATTTACTTTCAAGTAGACTTTATAATTCTAGGGTATGCCCAAGTATATAAAAGTGCCTTGATCTACGGAAGGACTAATTTTTTGTCTACCGCCGTGCTAAGATTGATGTTTACAAGAAAAAGAGACATTACTTTAAGGGTCGGGAAGAAAGGATTGTTTTCAAAGTGGTTAAACTTGCTTTAGCTTTAATTAAGAGTGTTACATGCTATAGTTTAAGAAAAGAATGAAAACTTGGTTTAGAGCTAGGCTTATAGGAGAGACTTTGGGAGTTTAAATAGATCATTAGACCCTTTCTTTGAGGATTACATTGAATTAAATGATCTAAATGAACCATTTAAGCTTAGGAGAAATCAGAAGATGATTTAATGCCCCTATTAAGGAAAGGTAAGGTTAATTGAGGATTTCAAAACTAGGGATGATGAACTTTGATGCTGGAATTGTGATTACCCTAGTTATTTTTGATTTGATAAGAAGATCCATATAGATTGTGCTCACAACTTCAAAATTTCTTGCATGATAGGATTTAAATTTACGCACGCTAAATTTTTCCTTTATTGTATGTCAATGTGATGTCCAAAAAGTTTCATAATTCTATAATGAATGATAAGATGGTGTACAAAGGGTTATAGATAGGAGGCCTTAAGAATGTGACTTTTTTTTGTTTAGAACCTTTTCTGTTATGACGGATTTTGTAGTTTTAGAAAATATGGATGATTATCGTGTTGAAGGAATGAGCGATGTTATTTTTGGTGGACCATTTTTGAGAGAAGTTGGAATTAAAACAAGACGGTTCGAAGGGATGATTACCATTTACAATGGTAATGATGAAGTAACTGACCCGTATTTAGTTTGTTTAGTTTAGTTTAAATTAACCGTAGGTACCAAGATAGGAATACACGTTTTTTGCTATATTTTATACAGGACCTCGTGAAAGAAATATCGACGAATATTGGTGGAGAATTTACAAATCTGGATATCTTGAAGTGTTGGAGTCTTGAAACTTCAATGGCATAGCGGTTTCAACACAAATCTTGCTAATAAGACTCTACATGGAAAATCTACCGAGCAAATATCAGGGGAGTTTCTCATTCTAATTCTTTTTAATTCCCGTATTTAATGTTTTATCTATACAATGAGGATGTTGTATAATTCAAGTGGGGGGATGGAATTAGAATGTTTACTTGTCCTAATTTTCACACTAAAATGCTTAAATTATGCTTAAATTTAAAAAAAATCAAGCATACTTTTGTAAAATTACTTGATACATAACCGCACACAATAAACCCTTGTTGGATATTATGAGGAATTAACCTATCGTTTTTCCAAAATTTTAACCCATATTCCACAA
Source organism: Tanacetum coccineum (assembly GCA_026074375.1). NCBI lineage: Eukaryota > Viridiplantae > Streptophyta > Magnoliopsida > Asterales > Asteraceae > Tanacetum > Tanacetum coccineum. Next base: position 25,873 of record BQNB010044726.1, on the reverse strand, counting down.
TATATCGGAGTGTGCTGGTTGATGTTGTAGAAACTTTAGAACTTGGCTTGGTATATCTATTCGAGACCGCAGTGATAAGTACTATGGATTTAGATCGTTGCTAACTTGTGTTAAATTGGTAAATTTTAGGTGTACAACCTAAATCGACTTAATGTTGATTATTATTAACTAATTTCACCAGTTAGTTAACCCCCGTTATAAACCTTATGTTTACTTTCTCTTTAAGGAGTAAGATACCCTTAGCACAACCGGTTAGTACCCAATTATTTTTAGGGAACTACGCCAATTATTTGTTGCGTTACAACCTTTTTAACATTAGCCGTACCCTGTTAGATTAAGTTTATTTTACAGTTGCTAAGTTGCTTAAAGTGTAATGTTTGTATTTCCGAGTCTTGTGGTCTCAAATCTTTTCTAATCTATGGTATGGTTGGAGAAGAGAATTTGACATTTGCAAAATAGGAAATGTATATTATAGTCAAAACTATGCATGTTAATTTTTACTTACCGTCGCAATAAAATGGTACGTTGAAAGAATGGAAGGAATTATCCGGAAATTATGTATGAGCGCTGAAGATGGGTGAAACTACTCATCGAGTTTTGTAGTATATTGTTTGGAATGTAAAATAAAATCAAAAAAATAGAAAAAAAAACAATCGCAACAAAACAAAAAAACAAGGAGAAGTGGAACAGTGTTTGAAGATAATCGTTTCTGCTCAACTACCAAAGATTTACCCGAAGGATATTCGATTATTCGTTGATCACAAATCGACGATGGTTAGTAGTTATTGGTATTAAAGTGGAAGAGATATCGTCACGTACCTTGTAAAGTATGTAGATGTATGGGATGATTTGGAAGTTGACCGCGTTACGTGAAACGCTCAACCTTAGGTTGTGTTTTTGATCTATGATCAAGACGTTGTAAATAGGGGGGTTTTGGTTGTCTGTTATCATGGGTAAAAACGTTCAGAAAAAGTGATTCTTTTAGCAACTAGTTAATTTTAGACTTATCTATTTTTTTGAAATTGTTTATTGATAAGCAACAATTTAATTACCCTTCCTAATCATTAACCTATGGGTTTTACACAAATGAGGATGTGGATCGAGCGTGCATGTCTTTTCTGTCATTACGTCCATGTATGGCATGTCCAGTGCCTTGTTGGTTTATTTACTATTGGTGAAGTTAGAAGAATTCCATACCCTATATTACTTTACTATTCCTACTCTTTAGCTTATTCGATTGGGTCGCACTATTGTGAGCAGTCACATGTGTCTATCCCGTCGTTACGGGTGTGTATGTGTGGTCTTTGTCGCCCTCCTGGAATATTGGTATCGATAAAGATTAGTTAGAGTAATCAACCCTAAGCCTTATCATACAAACCCATATTTACCTTTTATAAATTGTTACTCCTTAGCTTTAGCGGTGGAGATGTGTATCCTTGCCATGCTCAATGATCTGAATACTCATCTAATGATCTGAGCAATTTGGCGATTTAGTTACATGTTAAACATAGATTGTTAAGTGATTTGAGTGTTTTCATCTTCCTTTTTTTGTGAGGGTTTCGGTTTGTGTACCTGTAATTTAGATCAAATAAATGCTTAAACGGAAATATATCACTGCTTAGGGGATACATTTTTATAAAACTTATAAAGGCTACTTGCGGGACAAGTAGATTCAAGTGAGGGGTTATTTGTGACATCAAATAACAGTTATTTTGTCAGTTCATATATCACATGTATTTTAACCCTATGTATATTAATTTTATTACAAAGAATTGTTACTTAATTGTTTATATTTGATTAGAGGAATTGCAGAAGTATTAATTATAGAGGTAACTTGGTGCATATAGCAAATGGCGCGCATTCTGGAGCTTAAACGAATATACTTTGAAGATTACTATTCTGATACCAATTATCCGTATCCATCAAGGAAGATACGACGTATCTATGCCTGCACTCACCAACGACCACGAAGGAAACATGATCAATACGCCGTATCCAAAAAAAGAACCAATACGCCATATTTCAAGATATATTATGTGAATATTTTTGGAAGATATCAAACGTGGTCCCTACTCCAAGAAATAAATGAAACTCCAATACGCGTTCCAATCCCTTGGATACGCTGTATCGACCGATTCCCAGAAACCTATAAATACAAAACTCAAAAGAGGTGTTCTAAATCATTTCTCGATACCTAAACCACAAAATTTCAATTTTCAGGGAGAAAAGGTGCAGAAGATGTCTTGAAACGCATTCCAAATCAAGAAGACAAACCGTTGTAATTTCTTATACTTTTGTATCGTTCTGTTTTTGGTAATCGTGTCGTTAACTCGGTTAGTTTAACTTGGCTAAAAACAATTACTCTTGTATTTATTATGATGTTTTTTGTGTTGCTAAGTCCGTCGGGGAATTAGCCATTTTATGATTATCTGAATGTTTGGTTTTTTTTTGTTTATATCTCGCTTGCTTATTTTATCGTGAGTGCTGGTTTTTTTTTTTTTTTTTTTATGTTTAGCAATTTCATACTGGTTTTCGTGCTTTTGTATGAGACCTATCATTCAACTGGTTCTAGGGATACGGACCAAAATAATATAGATGTTCGGGCTAGCTCTCTTTATATAGTTGAGTTGTACATTTCTGATTTCATAGGAATCACAATGTATTGTCCTATTAATAATCGTGCTAACGGATTTCGCTTATGGCTTAACAATGTTAACGATAATTGCCTTTGGTTTATTGTAACATGTTGACTAGTAAGAGTGAGCTTGATTTGATTCAACATATAATGTATTGATTCCATTGGTTAGTTGGACAAGTGGACTACTAGTGTATAAATCGCCATTAAGCAGTAAGTGGGTAAAGTCTCTATGAGCTAGGGTTTAACAAGATCACCATTGCTTTAATCCCTAAGTAGAATTATAATCAGCAAAAAGGATGCTTTTTGCGGATTGCTTTATTTGTGACTGGAATTTAAGGTGTCTAGGTTTCTTCAGGATGATAGTCTCGCCTAAGTCTAAGAATGATATGACTATTCGAGAAAAGTAATTCATGGCATAAATAAACAAAACCAACTTCTATTCGGATTATTATTGGCTAATACGTGTTCTATTATTAAGGAGGACAGCTCTTTTATCTTCTGTTAATTTGCTTACATGGGGTCAACGTAATCTTGATGTGATTGTTGTCACAACCAAACTCCGTGTCAGTCCTCTTTAGGTGTGATGAAACCACCCTTGTACACCTGTTACGAATTTAGGATAGAAACTAACATAGGATGAGCATAGATTTGACTTAGATTAGATAACCACAATATAAATAAATTGAGAGATTTAACTCGCTTAAACGTGATTCGACAACCCTTATTACCTACGAATCTACCACCAAACCCGGGTATTCGATACTGCCCTTTATAGGTTGTTTTTGGTTATGTCGGCTATATATAAATTTAAAGAAAACGTGAAGATCTAATTAAATCAACACACAACGACACTTTAGTAGGACCGATATTATGTTTAGTGTTCATTATGTGCGAGTGTCAAAAAATTTCCTAAGGTACTACTCATTTAGAAGCCGTTAAGCGTATATTTAGGTATATTAGAGGAACTAGTCACTTAGGATTATGGTATCCAGAAGGAACCAGAATAGAAACTATAGTTCATGCCGACTCCGACCACGCGGGCGATTACGTTGATCGCAAAATCACTAGTGGCGTTTGTACGTTCATGGGATGTTGTTTGACATCTTGGTTTGCTAAGAAACAAACGACCTTTGCTATCTCCACGACCGAAGCCGAATACGTCTCTGCCGGGAAGGCATGTCAACAAGCACTATGGATAAAACAAGCTCTCATCGACTACGACATACGCCTCAACGACGATCCGATTATGTGCGACAATAAAGGCGTTATCGACTTAAGTAAAACCCCCGTACAACACTCTAGAACTAAACATATAGAAATATGTCATCACTTTCTACGCGTTAACGTCCAAAAGGGCAATATTTCTATCGAGAAAGTTGCATTCGAAGATAATATAGCCGATATATTTACTAAGCCTTTAAAACGTGAAGTATTTAATTATTTAAGATTAGGATTAGGAATGTTAGAACTTATCATGGACAGTGATTCTCCATCATCTCAAATATAATCGTAAGCGGAAATTTAATGAAGTAATTAATCATTATTCAAAAGATGTTAATTCTCATTACAATTTTTAATTATAAAACTTCCAATCGTGAACATAATCGAGATTAAAATTTTACCAGATAAAGAAAATATCAATAAGTTGACCATAGATATTTTTGAGATCTACAAGTATGGCCAATACATGAAATTACAAAATCGATTAAAAAGGACAAAAAAAACAATCATCGAATTGCAACTCACACTTGTGTTGACGATGTTTTGTTGAGTCTAAATGTTCATAAATAATTGTGTTATTAGTAATGGTCAAACTTATGCTAAAAGATAACACACTCCTAGTAGGATCGACTACGATGAAATTCCATCGGGAAATTCACGACAAGTTGCACGGTTCATTCAAAACTTGGACGTCGACTCCGAAAATTATATCACATACTCTTAATGGTAAATATAACACATTCCAGTTGCCAAAAACACAACACCTTATCTCAATTTTCTTGAAAATCAACTCTGTCCGTATTTGTGGACACCTGCGGATCACGGATCCACCATATGGAGATCCGTATGTTGTTTAGGTAGATCCGTGAGTCTCAGAACATGGGTAAATAACAGATTTTGAACAAATTGGGACCACTTATATTATTATCCAAACACACTCACGAACCAAAACACAAAAGCCCTCTAAACTAAATCATAATAAGAGGCAATCGGAGCAATTAATCACAAAGATCATAAACAAATTATCAATCTAAGACTACTATTGTAAGTGATTTCATCTTATTTTCTTCTTAATTTGTGTCTAGGGTTTTGATTTTGCTTAAATTAATTAATTTGGGGATTTTAATTTTTCATATTATTTTCGCACAATTAGAACTACGATATAGCAATGTATAACTATTATGATACTTAGAAAGCATAATTGAAGCGATTTGGCAAAAATCATTTTTCGCCAAAAACCCCAAGTTATGATTTTTGAATAAAACCTCTTTTTTTAGGAACTTTTCAAAACAAGGGTTGTTTAACTACATTGTTAATACAACACAAAAACCTTTTCTTCATGCATTAGGTCTCATGAATGTATACACGAGATGCTTAATTCATAAGCATTTTTCGTTCCATTCATCTAGAGCAATATCAAACATAGGTTATGCATTAAGGTTTGCTTATTACTAGTATTATGGCTATTTTTCTTTTGATTGAGTCAAGCAAACCGCACATCCACATATAAACACACACCTTGACACATACCTCTCATTTTACTTATTGGGTCATTTATGTTTATTTATAGGTGAAATCACAACATAATTTAACCAAATGGATTACAAACGAACTCAAGAATACCTACCTAGAATTCATCGCACAAGAAGAATGGATGAAGATCTTAGGGAATCTTACCATACTCTAGAAAAATGCCTCTTTCATAAAGAAAGACTCGTCACTCCATCCTTCATTGAAGCAAACAACATGATTCTATCCTTTTAAGCCGTAGGCCTCAAACCTTTTCTCACCCTTAATGAACCTATTTGTTTGTAGTCGAATTCTATCATAGTCTTGAAGTCAAATGAGATGAGGAGGAACGTCCTTACATTGAGTTCAAGCTTGGTCAATTCACCTTTAAGTTAACTTCATCTCAACTCTCTCGAATTTCTCAAACTCCATATGCACTAGACACCTTTTACACAAGCGAATGGTCAATAAACTATCTTGATGATCATCCCAATAGTAATTTAGCCGTCCCAGACGCCAAAATTCAATTCTCTTAATTTTTTACATTTTTACTTTATCTTATAACCATGCTATATGATACTATGTGAGATTTTAAACCTTAGGATATAACATGTTCTTCATATAATCCAAGGACCATTATAAAACTCATATCACCACTTCACCTTATAATCATCACCCTCAAACACCATTTTCTTTACACTTTCTCCACATTTCTCATATACAACCTTACTAGTTCATCACCATGACTAGTTCATCCAAAACAAATTCACCAAACTAGTTCATCACCATGACTAGTTCATATACAACCTTACTAGTTCATCACCATGGTATTATTGAATTCGCATACGCCGCATAAGTGACATGAAACATTTAGAGAATTAAGTTTCTTTTGGAACATGATAACAAATTAGTTACTTGGTGGGGCATTTTGAAAATTAACCCTTTCAAAAAAAATGTGTATTTTACATTTTAAAAAGTCATATCCCTTTTATCATGAAAAAACCAATCTATTTTATTTTATATAATAAAACAAGGTTTTTTACAAGCCTTCTGATGCAGATGCATTAAAAAAAGCTGGCAGTCTCACATCGCTTCTCAAACTTGGTAGGTACAAGCACTTAAAAGCCTGATAAGAAAGCTTATTTGACACTCTAATACTCACGCACAAATCACAGAAAACATCTCACTCACTTTTAATGCATTCATTATATTTTTGTTAACCCACTAATACTGCATCTCTCGATTCAAAAATCAAAATCAAATTCTTTTAAATCTTGCAATGATTCCAGAGACAGTTCCACGTATTCAAAAAATCTGCCTATGATTTCATCGATTAAAAAAAACACACCCAAGGCAGTTTTCGATCAAATTCTTTTCCAACTAAGATCTTCAAAGAAAGAAGTAAAAAAAATCCATCCTTGGGTTTGGTAACAAAATGTCTCAACAGTCCCTCGTTAAAAATTTGCCCAAAACACATCCCTCCGTCAATGTTTTGAGGCACGATACATCGCATGAACTAACGATTTTTTTTTCCGTTAAGTACTAACAAAATTCTTAAAGGAGGGTATTGTTGTCTTTTTGCTACCACAGAGATGTATGGTGAACAAGTTTTTTTAATTTAAAAAAAAAAATTTACAATATTATTCGTAAAAAAATGTAAATTTTAAAATTAAAAAAAAATCGCACTTTTTAAAATCTTAATTTTTTTTTAAAAATTTAAATTTTTTTTCGTTCGTTTTAAATTTAAAAAAAATTGTTTTTTATGTTATTATTCGTGAAAAAAATATATTCCGTAAACCTTTTTACCTTTTAAAAATTTTAAAATTTTCTTTTTTAACTTTCGAAAAAAAATAAATTATTTTCGTAAGAAAACGTAAAAACGTATAAAACCGTTTAAAAAATTAATTTAATTTTTTTTATATTTTAAAAAAAATAGAAGAAAAAAGTAAAAATGTTTTAATTTTTTTATTTTTTCTTTACTTTTAAAAAAAATTAATTTTTTTCGTAAAAAAAATAATGTTTTTTTGAAGTAAGATTTTAAAAAGTACGAAATTTTTTATAAAAGTTTTGTAAAAAAATTTTTAATTTTTTCACGGATAATAACGTAATTTTTTTTAATTTAAAAAGGGCGAAAATTTTTTCTAAAATTTTTTAATTTTTTTGTAAATTTTTTGACGAATAATAATGTAAATTTTTTTTTAAATTAAAAAACAAAGAAAGATAAAAATAATTAAAAATAATTTTTTTAAAGGAAAGGCTCACTATACATCCCTGTGGCATTAAAAAGACAATAATACCCTTCTTTAAGACTTTCGTTAGTACTTAACGGAAAAAAAAATTGGAGCGTTAGTCCAAGAGATGTATCGTGCCTCAAAACATTGATGGAGAGATGTGTTTTGGGCAAATTTTTAACGAGTGAAGTGAGACATGGATGCCCTTCCCTCTTGTTCAAAAATCATAGAAACAAACCTTATGGTTAAAACCATTTGGAAAAAATCACAAGCCACCATTTCTAGTTCACACCAGACATCGCCCTCAAGTTTGTTTCCTACCCATGAGTTTTGAATAATTATTGTGTCAATTCAACTAGTTGTTTCGCTATCCCATTGAAAGCCACAAAAAAACCCGTGGATTCATGAGGAAATCATAACTTTCAGGTAATGATTTTCTTATTTTGTGTTAATTTAAGTTTTTGCAAAATTCATTCAATTCAACAAATTCAAAAGGTGCCTTTTGAGTTTAAAGATTAGGAGTTATGATTGTTTTCTTCTTTTTAATTTTTTCGTTTTACAATTAGGTGTTATAATCCATCAATTCAACAACCAAAAGGTATTTGCCTTTCTATTTTATTGGTATTTGAAAAGTTCAAGTGTATGTGCATAAGGTGTTTGATAAAATGCCTAATTGAAATTAGTATTTAAATTTAATTAAGTTTTGTTTCCAGAACCGGGGTGAGTTCTTCCAGTAGTTGTTGTGGTTAATTGTTTTAGCATAACAAACCAGAATCATGTATTTATTGATTGTTTTAGCAAATGCTTATTGTGATTATAACAGATAATAAAAAAACATCTCATATAAACAGTTAATGTGTATTTTTTTTTTAAGTCAACTTTGAGAATCTGGCAACCCTCTGAAACAATTGACCAACATAGCTTACTTTTTATATCTGACCCAATTAAATAGAAACACAACTCAAATAACTATCCATAAGTAAAATGACTCAAAATTTCCACCTATACAGTACAGGAAGTTGGATACGATAAAAAGTATCTTATCATCTTCATAACCATTTTGTTCATGCAAGTGTATTTTAAAGCAATCGATCCATTCAACGAGAAGTGGCGAGCACCTGGATTATCACTGCATCCTGGGACATCCTTGCATTTGCACTGCTTTATATTATCTGCTATTCGTGGGACCTATCACAGACCTCTCAAAGCTACGATTATAAATATCACATCCATGACAATATGCCAAGCCTTCTGCTACGAGCGGGGGTACAATAAGCTTAGAATTGACTTGAAGCAACATTCTTTATTTTTTTCAGCAAAATAATATTTCCATTCAAAGTTACAACAATCCCGAAAGATGACTGAAAGTTAAAGGGGATGGTAGAAAATGGTTTTTTTTATAATTATGTTTTTCAAGAAAATTGATGCTACAATTTTTTTGGAACTATAAGAATAGATCTGGATGTTGGCATAATACCCCATTTTTTATGAAAACAATCATTTCGATTTGTATTCATTTGACAACGGGCCAAAACTTATAATTATAGATAAGTAGCTTCAACCTAAACGATACTTACATTGATGGCCTGTTTGTATGCATGTCTTGGAAAAAAAGGGAAAAAATCAGCTTAAAAAGAATCGAGTCAAATCGGACGAAGTCATGTCATTTCTACCCGTAAGTTGCTTTACTGAAAAATTTAATTATTGTTAAAATGATCTTTGGCACCGAGCTTTTGCTCAAGTACTATGAGTTTTTGGCAAAAAAGTGTCTCAAGTAAACCAAAAGCGACCCATTTTTATTCGTACCAAGTAGTAAGATGTTTTGATTAGATACCGTTTTCACCCATGTCAAGGCGGACCAGTTATCACCTCTAGGCAATTATGGTATGCTAAAGTACTAACTAGGTATACTTAATTTTACAGGAGGTTGATAATAATGAGAGCAGGAATGATCCTCATATAATCCCAAGTGAGAATGCAATGTATTTCAATGAGTGATTATGGTCATTTTTATGTATTTTAAGACCTTCAATGAGACTATTTATACGAAAACATATGTGATTTTTAGCTGTCAAAATTGAGTACCTTCTTGATGCCAATTACTCATTATTGCAGACATGTGAAAGATATTTCCTTTCGACCTCTTCTATTTAGGAAGTGATGAAGTCAATAATGGTAAATTACTTCTCCATTAATAAGTTATTTCTTTTGCAATAATGATGCTGCAATTTAATACGAGTTTAAAATTTTAATTGGTAGTTTTACACAATCTACTGCCATGACCACATGATATAAATTGATGATAACCGACGAATTAACAACATCATGATCCTTTAAGTAAAAGGGGAAATCAAGTTGACTCGATCATAGTAACCAATCAACACAATATTTATATTGACGCGTTTTGTCACCCACTAGCAAAATACTAATCACTAGCTTCATATTTTTTTTAAATGCAGATTGGAATTGGCTGTTCTGAAAATTAGACAAGTATTCATCATGTTCATCTTAGAAATAATAATGTAATATTCACGTATAACATGTTTAAGTTGTTTGTACGTCCTCTTTGACTCATACTCTTTTGAATTAGTTTTTTTGATTAAAAGTATTTGGTTAATTATCATTTTCTGGGTAATGGGTAATGTAGGAGAGAATGAGATTGTATCAGGAGAAGCGGGATATCTGCATAAACTTGAGCAATGGTAATTTTTCTTTCACATATTTTTTTAGCTTTATATTGTAGTTTGTAAACACAAGAAATAAAAAGGATGAAATATTTTGATTTAGGATCTACTGGTCTTAACCGGTCTTTTTGTTTAGCTTTCATGGCAACAAACAATTAAATTTATGTTTATATATATTTTACTCATACAACATTTACCTTTCGTGCACTATCTTCCACCGTAAGAATCTGGTGAGCCCGAACAAGTGTCCACCAAACTGAAATCTTCAAAAAGGAAAAAGGAGGTGTCGTAAGCATTCTATTTATTGTCCTCTTTTTACTTATATATATCTGTGTGAAAGAGGATTATAAGAATGCACCAAGTTCCCGAAATAAGAATGAAAAATCAATACGTAATAAATTAAAGTGAAACTAATTCTCGAAAAATTCAACGACGATAATTTGATAATTTGCACATGCTTACTGATTTCCATGTAATAAGATGTACATGTTCAATTTGAATATTTTTTAATTATAAGATCCACTTTTTTGTAGTTACACAAATCCATTATTTGTGAGAAATTTGTAGCAATGGAAGATGGTTCACACTATTGCATTCACAAGGCCCTTTAATCTTACGCGATCACCAAGAAGTTACATAGCGTTCAAGAATAGGTTAGTTTTGGGGGTTTGAATGTCGCTACTAGAACACCCTCAAATTGAGATCGCGCAGCGGAATAAGGGTCCGTGGCGTGTTACTTCCTCAGTCAAAACACAAGATAATAAAAGAACGACCAAAAAAGCCTTTTATAAACTGATACATTGGATTTAATAAAGTAAGTGGTTACAAAAGCCCGAAGCTTTACTTGTTTACTTGTTTATTAGTACAAAGTTTTTTCACCCATAACAGAATATAAAACAAAATGTAATGCGACTAAATCTTTAATGCATGACTTCAAAATATAACCACCAATGTATCCTTCGCACCTCGTGCTTAATGACCTCCTGAAAAACATTGCATTTAAAAAAAACGTCAACATAAAGTTGGTGAATTTCATAGGTTTATGTAAAATGATATGCAAGGACCGCAAAGAACTTCCCAGTATTATAAATATTGCCTTCAATGCCCGTGAATGATTTTCAACCTTAACATCCAGTATCCACATGATATAACGTTTCGATTCCAGTGATAGCTAGTCACGCGAAACGGGAGTCAATCCCAAATAGATCTATCTATAATCAAAATCGCCGCATTCACATTCCAGTAATTGAATATTTTATGATTCATGGCATAGTGGGTTATCGGCACTAGGCACAGTAATCATGATAAAATGTACACTTGCGTCCAATTTGTAAAACATGCATATGTTTCTCACCCCAAAAACTTGTAAATCAATAATTGTAAAACATGGGGCTATGAACTCACCTTGAGTGAGTAAACTGATAACAAAATATCCCAAGTAAAAACGCGTCACGCTAACGCCCGAAAGCAACTTAGTTAGTATAGGTCGAATAAGTATTCAAGTCTTTCTAACAACGAACTGAAATAATACCTATATAGTTATCATCGTACTATCGTTCGGGCTATCATAATTTTAAGAGTCATGACATGACGTACAACGAGGAGTTAACACTTAAATCGTAAAATCCAACCAACTCGTACAATAACGCCATCCGAGAGAATCCTCATTATGAAAATTCCCTAGAAATATAGCACTATCGATAACTCATTACATATATATTATAATATAGCTATAATCACCATCTAATGCTTACGAGAATCGTATTTATAAAGTAAAAACGTTTATAATTACGCCTTTAGCAAAAATGACAATAACTTGTCGTTTTAAGCCCGTTTCTCCCGTTTTCTTACGCCTCACGCTTTCGTATTAAGACGTGATCATAAATCACATTTTAGTTTTTTAGATCTTTGATGAATAGTGTTTTACTGTTCATAAACAACTATAAAATCATTTTTTATTTTTATACTTTTAATTACTAAAACCCGTATTAGTCGTATCTATTCGTTAAACTCCGTTTTTAAGCGATTTTTTCGAAACACGTTTCTTTGTAATTGAAAGTTTTATCAGATTATTGATGTTTTAAAAAGTATAGAGTTTCAGCCATAATAGTAACTTTTTATAAAATTTTGGTTTTATAAGTTATTAGCGTCGTTAAAAAAAAAAAAACTCCGTAACTAGTGTATCTTCTTCGTTATTAATCTGTTTTTCGAGTTTCTTATCATTTTGGAATCCTTATGAGATGTACTATCTTTATAAAACATAATATGGTGTGCTTCCAAAATCGAACCAAAATAGAAAGTTTGAAGTTTTATGATTTAGACCATGTTTTAAGCGTGATTTTTGTACCATTAAGATTCACCCCTTATAACAACTACTTCCACAACATTTTTATCATATGTTTACATAAATACAGTCCATTAGATCATACTTTACTCAAGTGTGTTCAAGATAACAAGTTTAACTACCATTTTCACTTGTAACTCATAAGTTAACTTTAGAAACCCTAATTTGCTCATAAACATGTTTATACTTAAACAACATGTTAAAACACTTATACATCCCTTTTAACATCATATTAGCATCCATGTGACATGTAAATAAGTTCAAAAAAACATTAATCAAAAGTAATAATTCATTTTACATAATTCAAAAGTATCCATTAGAGTGATTTAGCTAAATATCAATATAGAACACATAAAATCTTAGTTATGAAATGATTAAGCTTTATATATAACCTTGTGTGGATGAGTAGAGAAAAGAAAACCAATCACACCCTTGTGATTAACAACCTTGGCTTGAAAATATAAGGTGAAAACCCTAATTTCAACCAAAAACCCTAATCTTGCAATATCTTGTTAAAACCCTTTCAAAGCTTAACCAACCCTCAATATTCTTAGAATACCTTAATATGATGTGTGTATGATTCTATAATGATTAGATAATCAAACTATTGATTGTTTGTTTAAGGTTTGAGCCGTGGGGAATGAAGTAGTAACAAGGAAGAGTTTTTGTGATTCTTTGTTAATGAATAATGAAGTAAATAGTTTTCTTACTTCATGTGAATGCATATTATACACTAATGAAGATATTATGAAGAAAATGATGATAGAAAATCAAGCAATGGATTGGGTATTTATATGATTTTGAGCCGTGGGGTAGTAAAGAAGAAAATGGGAGAGTTTTTGTGATTTCACACTTTTGATATGAACTCTATGTGTTAGTTGCTAGCTTTTATAGTGAAAATATCTAAGTAACTCAACCATGGTTACTTACTAACCCTTGTGTAAGAGCCCATAGGGGGGAGTGGGTTCTTACAAGGTGTAAGTGTTTGGTTCCCTAAAATGGGAATCATCCCATGAATTCAAGGAAGGTACTTTGGACTAGATATTTTTCTTGGTCCTATCTCTTTATATCCGGCCACATACACATATTAGGATAGTATTTTTGTAACTTTTGAGTATTGGGTATAATTTTGGGTATTTGTTTAAGCGTAGATAAGTTTTGGTGCTTCCGGGAATGCCGAAACGCATTTTATCGCGAAACGTAAGCATTTTACGTAGCCAATAAAAATAAGATGAACAAAGTTATTAATTATCCTCATAATAATCATATAACACTTGCTTGATGTAAACATTTAATTGTTTAATGCCCGTTTACATTGAATGATCATTTTTAGTTTACGCGATTTAGCTTAACGTTTACGATTTAAAAGCAAACGCGTAAAACCCTAAAAATAAATTGTGAATTACATAATGTCGTACAATGACCTAAAACACGAGGTGTTATAGTCTTCCCCCGTTAAATGAGCCTTGTCCTCAAGGCTTATCACACGGCACTTGACGACGGTGCAGTCTTGGTGAAGAGGTGTGGATATTTCTTCCTGAATTGATCTTCACGTTCCCATGTAAACTCAGGACCCCGCCTAGAGTTCCATCGAACCTTGACAATTGGGACACGGCTTCGCCTCAATTGTTTGACTTCGCGATCCATGATTTCTACAGGCTCTTCAACAAAATGAAGCTTGTCATCCACTTGGAGTCCTTCCAACGGAACGACTAATGGATCGTCAGAATAACATTTCTTCAAGTTGGATACATGAAACGTATTGTGGACCCTGCTCAGCTCTTGAGGAAGCTCAAGCTTGTAAGCAACGGCTCCAACCTTTTTCAACACTTTGAAAGGTCCGACATATCTGAGGTTTAACTTCCCCCGTTTGCCAAAATGTACGACCCCTTTCCAAGGCGAAACCTTAAGCATAACTTTATCTCCAACTTGAAACTCCATCGGTTTACGCTTTAAATCAGCGTAGCTCTTTTGTCGATCGCGAGCGGTTTGAATCCTTTGTTTAATCTGGATGATCCTCTCCGTTGTTTCTTGCACTAATTCTGGACCAGTGAGTTGAACTTGTCCAACCTCGGCCCAACACACGGGTGAACGACACTTTCGACCATAAAGTGCTTCAAACGGTGCAGCCTTAATGCTAGCATGATAACTGTTATTGTATGAAAACTCGACTAATGGCAAATGTTTAACCCAACCATTTCCAAAGTCGATTACGCAAGTACATAGCATATCCTTGAGAGTTTGGATGGTTCTCTTGCTTTGTCCGTCGGTTTGCGGATGATATGCAGTACTCATATCTAAACTTGTACCCAAAGCCTTCCGAAGTGACCTCTAGAAATTTGATGCGAATCGAGGGTCACGATCAAAGATAATTGAGACAGGTATTCTATGCTTTGTGACTACCTCCTTTAGGTATATTCTTGCCAGTTTATCCATAGGATCCGTTTCCCTCATTGGCATAAAAATGGCAGACTTTGTAAGTCGGTCAACGATCACCCAAATAGTGTCATAACCTTGTGATGACTTAGGAAGCTTCGTGACAAAATCCATCGTGATATTGTCCCACTTCCATTGAGGTATCTCGGGTTGTACCAACAAACCCGATTGTCTTTGATGTTCGGCCTTGACCTTAGCACAGGTCAAGCACTTGCTAACGTAGGTGGCGATATCAGCTTTCATATTAGGCCACCAATATTATAACACCCTGTGTTTTCAAGTCATTGATGACGTTGATAAATATACTATTTATTTTTAGTGTTGTACGCGTTTGCTTGTGATTTCATGAATTAAGGTTAAATAGCGTACGCCAAAAATTAGCGTTTAATGTAAACGGACGTCAAACAATTAAATGTTTACATCAAGCAAGGGTTATTTAATTATTTTGAGGATAATTAATAACTTTGTTCATTTTATTTTTATCGGATACGTAAAGTGTATACGTTTCGCGATAAATTGCGTTTAGGCACTCCCGGAACCACAAAAACTTTTCTACGCTTCAACAAATACCCACTTTTATACCCAATACATAAAGTTTACTCAAATATATCATATATATCTCTTATATTCCGGAAATCTTGCAATGTACACAAAGATATACAAGAAACTCTTCCATTTGGTCAAAACAACAACATACTTCTTTAGTACTACACCATGCTTCTTTAATGTACCACATACTTCATCATTTCCTAGCCATACCTTGCTTACTTTGACTCATAAGCCCATACCCAAGACCAAAGACCATCCCTTTCACCATACCTTGTCCTTTGACTAGATTTACTCTTTATCATAAGAGATATAGCTCATATACATAAACACTTAACTAGAAAATCAAGCAAACCCTCCCTTTTGCTCTCTATTACTCACGGCATCAAGCAAGCATACAACCAAATCCATACCATTTTTTCTACAACCCATACACTCCTATACACATCTATCCTAAGATATAAGTGTGCTAAAACATATTCTCGATACCTAAACCACAAAAGTCGATTTTTCTAGAGGAGAGAAGAGCAGAAGAGGTCGAGCAACGCAATTAATTCCATAGGAGACAACGTGTAATTTCTTGTACTCTTGTAATCGTTCAGTTTTTGGTATCATTCGTTAACTCGGTTAGTTTACCTTGGCTAAATTATTACTTTTGTATTAATTATGACGTTTGAAGGATAATAACTTTGGGTATTAGCCATTATTATGAAGATCTGAATGTTTAGTTTGTTTATCTCGATTTCTTAATTTATCGTTGATTGCTTGTTTATGTTTATCAATATACTTGTTTACGTGCTTTTGTATGCGACCTATCATTCAATTGGATCTAGTGATATGGACCAAGTAATCTAGTTGCCGAGATAGCTCTTCATATAGTGATTATAATACATCTAGACCAATAGGGTCTCAATAACGAACTTTATCTTTGCTTTAGAATTGTGAGCTTAGTTGGACCAACAGGTGACCTTGGGAGCAACGAGTATGTTCTCGGATTAATGGTAAAGACTTGGTTAATGGACTACTAGTGCATGAATTGCCATTAAGCAGTAAAGTGGGTAAAGGTCTCTATAAGCTAGGTTTAAAGAGATCACCTTTCTTTAATCCTAAGATAGATTGTGTAACACCCCCAAAAATGTGATTGTAGCAGCGGTAAATAGGTCCTGGGGAGTGTTTACTTCATAATACAACAACACAATGATACAAGAGACACGACTCTAAATGTGTCGTTTGAAAAGTAAATTCGTTGATTTTCTTGAAAAAAAAAAATTTTTTTGTATAAGATTTTTGCCCATAATTGCATCACAATGAAAGATTAAAAGCGATACACGAGATTTGATCATTTACCTGTAAGTAGAAATCCTATGAATGAAATCTTGTTCAAATTTAGACTCCACGTGCGCTTATTAAGCAAAGCATCCTATTCACTCTGAGGAAAAACATGCTTAAAAGGGTCAAACATAAAGTGGTGGGTCCATGGTTTGTTTAAGTATAATGTTGCACAAAAGATTTGCAAGTGTGTTATGACCATTTCAACTCTTATAATCAGTCACAAAATTGTTCGTTTGAAAGTTAGACCTAATTGATTCAAAGATATGCAAGATAATTAAAACTATCACGAAATGTTTCAAGTATGTATTGCCCAATGAGTGATTACGATTACTCTAAGTTCATGAAACTGCTGCGTAGACTTATATGTATGCCACTTTATTCAAGGCAAAGTAATTGTTCGTATGTATGTGGTTGTTGGCCCAGAAGATACCAATCCAGTTGTGTTCCGACATGGTATAACGTTCGTCTCCAGTGATAGCTAATCACCCGAACAGGGATTGTCAATCCCAAATAGATCTATTTTATAACATTTGCGCTTACCCTCCGAGTAATTCACAGTTCATGCAACTTAAGTTAATCCGAAATCATAAGAGTAAAGTATAGTTGTTGCATGCATAAGTAAAAAGAAGTATTGTATCTCACCGTGAGATATGCAAACGAGTGTATAACAAAGTTGTAACAAGTATGTAAACGAATTTGTAACCAAGTTACGAAATCAAGTATCTAATCAAGTATGTAAAAGAGATTGTAAATGAATATGTAAAGAAGTCGTAACGAGCATGTATTCTCCCCTAAGATTTGTAAAGTAATTGTAAAATAAGTGAAGGAGGGGCTATAAACTCACATCGATGTTGTAGAACGATTGGCAGAAATGCACATATAGGACAACACAAACAGAAACGGGAACTGCTCGACCAAGAAGTTGCGATTTATCTTAACGGCTAAGACCCCCTAGCCTAGGATAGTGTATTTGGGTTTTCTGATGGATGATTGCATCAACGCGACCCGTTGATAAAAGGTTTAGATTTCCAAGTTGTAATAGTTCGGTGGTTGGTTAAATAAATAAAATAAATTGAAAAATAAAAGCAAGGTACGTAATATATTCCGTATATATTACATATGAAAAATGAACAAGTATATAATTCGTACTGTGAATTATATAACAAAGACAAACAATCAAATAAATAATCGAGGTATATAATACTTTGCAAGTATTATATAAGAAACATGAGAAAAATAATTGAAACAAAATATTTCGACACGTTTTCGGAAATCACCACTCAAATAAATAAAAAGTCCATGCATAAAAATAAAAGCACATTTTAAAGTTACGAATTAAGTAAACGATGTTTCTAAAACTTTGACAAAAGTTATGATTTTATCTTTTAGTCTGGAATTATAAAATAATATTTTATAATTTAGCATTTCGTTTCCTTGACGGGTTTTAGCTAGAATAGTTCTCATTTGTAAAAGTATATTTTTCGTTTGTTCGCTGGGTTATTACAAGTTAATAATCTCAAGACTATATACTTCGTCCTTTTTTTATCGGGTTTCTAAAATAATAAAAATTATAGTGATCTTTACTAAGTAAAGAAATTTATAGAAATTTCGGCATGACCTATTCGTTTATAAGACGTTTCCCATTTTACAAAACTCAATACTTTTTCCTTTTTCAATCAATCTGTGTTGCAAATACGCGTGTTTCAATATATGTCTAAACTAGACAAAATAAATAATAAGAATAAGTAAAACCAAACAATAAATAATAAGAATAAGTAAAACCAAACGCCCCCGCTGGCTGCTCACCAGCGAACCAAACACCCCATGGGTGTTAACTGTCGAACCAAACAGCCCCGAAAGATGCTAAACCCAGATCCAAACGCACCCTTTGGTGCTAAACCCATATCCAAACGCACCCTTTGGTGCTAAACCCAGATCCAAACGCACCCTTTGGTGCTAAACCCAGATCCAAACGCACCCTTTAGTGCTGTTTTAAAAACCAAACGCACCCTGGTGTGGTTTAAGAAAACCAAACGCGCCCTTGGTGGTGTTTCCGTCAAACCCAACGCACCCTTGGTGGGTCGTGGCGGTAGCAATGGCGTGGTGGAGGTGGCGGTTATGGAGGTGATGGTTGTGGTGGTGTCGATGGGGTGGAGGTGGTGTTGTTGTGGCGTTAGCTACCATGGCGATGAAAGTGGGGATGACGTGGGGATGGCGTGGTGATCTGGTGGTTCAGAGATGGTGGTGTGGTGGCAGCGACGGCTGTGATGATGATGGATTAGGTGGCGTCGGTGGGGTTGGTGGCGATGAAGGTGACGATGGTGTTGGTGGATTTGTGGTGGCGTGGAGGAGATGGTGGCTGACGGCGGCTGGCCGGAGGCGGCGCCGGAAAAATAGAGAGTATGTGTGTGGGAGGCTAGGGTTATCAAAATGAGGAAGAAACCCTAATTAGGTTTATATATGTATTTGAAAGTTATATAAAAAAATGTCAAGTATAACATAGTCTAGGGGGTTTTAGGTAAATATTACCATATGGACCGGAAGTGTAATTTTGCAAAATCATGGTTCGGGACTCGTTTAGGCTACTTAACGGATGATTCAAAACACGAAAATTACACCGTTGCGTTCAAAATGATTTTACCATGAAATGTGAGTATTTAAAAGACTAGAAATTTATAAATGTTTTATAAAATTTATTTAAATGTCTATTATTTATTTGTGTAGTCATCGGGTATCACGGGCTAGCTCTGTCCGTAAAATAAAACTTTAATTTAAATATTCGCGTTTTCAACAAACGTTTTTCAATAAAATGTTAAATAATTTATTAAATATTTTTATTAAATAAATTGTGATAATTAAATATAAATTTAATTATTTTGTGTCGGTACGCGTTGTGTGCGGTTTTTTTTTTCAAAATTTTGCGAGGGTATTTTAATCATTTTCTAACTGTTTTCGGGCCTCGGGTAAAACTGAAAAGTTGACCGGAATGTTGTTTTATGACAAACGCTAGTATATCCCATGATTAATAACCCATTTTGGCGGGTCGTTTTTGATAAGTCAACTTAGGATTAACATCTATTTTCTCGTTTTCAAGTCAAATAAGTTTGAAAAATAAATTTGTAAATGAGAGATATGTAACAATAATTATGATTTATTATTTAACTATGTTCCGAAAAATTACCGGTTACGCGGTAATCGTTTTTATGTGACAATAAAAGGTCAAAAGTCAAAAAGTCAAGTCGGACCCAAAAAGTCAAAGGGTAAAATAGTCATTTAAAATTCTAAAAATTGCCGGTTGTTACAGTACCTACCCCTTAAAGGAATCCCGTCCCGGGATTCGATTCTTGTTAACCTATTATATGACCAAGAAAAGATGTAAGATTCAATAAACCTGTTTTTAAACATGGCGTTGATAACTTTAGTCAGAAAAATTAGATGTTTTGACACTTGTCAATATACCAAAAATTTTGGCTAGGTTTGACCATAATATTTAATCTATCAAAATAGGTATCTCAAAAAAAATATCATTACAAGTCTTATGACTGATATAAACGCGTTATAAAGAAAGTCTCTTAATAGTGAAAACATTAAGATGAAAGTGTAGTCGCGTGGGTATGTCTATATAAAGTTTTAAATGTTTACGGGCAGAGTCTAGTTTCTGATATCTGTGATGTTCGATGATTTACATCAAACGAGGCTTATGGACGTAAGTATTCAACTTACTTGGTAGTACTAGGATGTATCGCGACCTAAGTCTTCGTACTAGTGGCCCGAAAAGTATAGTTCGACTAGATGTTTCGTCGATAGGTGTTTATCTGGTTTAAGGGGGTTGCATTACCTATTGGATAAAGTTGTACAAGCTGGGACCGCTCCAAGACCCAACAACAACAATCATAACAGCAATAACTATAACAAACGGTGATGGGATACGGAGAGTGAGGACATTTCGGGAAACAATATCCCCCGAATGAAGTTCAACAAATGGGAGGAATTCGTGGGATAGTTTATGTGATAGGTAGTGGAATATTGCACTCAGTCGTTCGTTTGAAGATGAATCAAATCCATTAGCTCAAGAGTGCACAAGTCGGTTAGCTCCACAAACAGTTCATGATCGTAAGGATTTGTAACGGCAAAAGTAATAGCTTAAGAATAAGATAAGGTAGTTCAAGTGAGGCCTTAAGATTCTGCTGAGTGGTGAGACATGATTGTGTTTGTAGACCTTTTCAATGAATTTTGGTGATTGTCGGGTTCGAGTTCATACTCGTGTCATATTGGATACCATTAAGCCCACTCGTTTATAATTCATTATTTGCATAAAGAAGCGTCCCAACTTATGTAAATAATGAATTGATAAACTTATGGTTCGGTGATTTACAATTTATTTATTTAAATGAAGAGGCGTCCTAATCCTTTTAAATAAAGAGATTATAAATCATCATACTTAATAATTTCCGATGCAATACGCGTACTCACATAACCTTCAAGGTGGTGGATGACATGACGCTCTAATGAGTACGGGACGAGTGTTTAAAACTCGTCTTCAGAGACGGGAAGTAAAACAATTAGGGGAGGTCGACATAATGTTCAAAATAGTTGATGAGTACACGGTTAGAGTAAATAAGATAAAGGTCATTATGAACGAGTCAACCTAGCAATTATCATATCAATCCTCCTATTACAAGTCCCGCCCATACAAGATTGTAATACTTAGATTCATACATAATCCCATGTAAACAGAACTGTGACGGGTTTTATTAACATAGCAATAAGCATATCAATCCTCATATTACAAGTCCCGCCCATACATGACTTGTAATACTTAGATTCATACATAATTCCATGCAAACAAAATTATGATGGCTTTCGTGTAATACGATATTGTATAAAGTTATAAAAATATTTTTTTAAGACCATTATTTAACTTACAATGTCTGAGAACGAAGTGAGACCATTGTGCAACTCACAATGTCTAAGATGTAAAATGAGACCATTATGTAACTCACAATGTCTTAAGAAATGTTTTAGTATTTATATAAATAACTCTTATATAAATAAATGTACGATATACGCAAGGGATGTAAGCATATATATTATATATATGTATGTCATGTAAGCACTTAATGTAACAAGTAATGTAAGAAAGTAAGCAAGTAGTGTGTATGCACTTTGAAAATGTTTGATGTGATGCAATGTTTGTGAAAACGGTTATAGTCTAGGTAACACATGCAACCTAGTTCTCTATAGCCAGTGCTCTGATACCAATCCCCAAAAATGTGTCGCAGCAGAAATATGTTTGTGAGTGTTACTTCATAATACAACTGCACAAGATACAAGAGAACGACCTCTAAATGTGTCGTTTGAAAAGTAATCTCGTTGATTTTCTTGAAATTGATATAAGATTTGTCCCATAATTGCATCACAATGAAAAGCTTGAAAGCGATACAACGAGATTTGATCATTTGCATGTAAGTAGAAATCCATGAATGAAATCTTGTCAAATTTAGACTCCAGTGCGCATCAAGTAAGCCAAGCATCTAATTCACCTGAGAAAAACATGCTTAAAAGGGTCAACATAAAGTTGGTGAGTCCATAGGTTTGTTTAAGTATAAATGTTGCACCAAAGATTTGCAAAGTGTGTATGACCATTTCAACCCTTATAATAGTCACAAAATTGTACGTATGAAAGTTGGACCGCAATTGTTCAAAGTATGCATGATAATTAAAACTATCACGAAATGTTTCAAGTATGTATTGCCCAATGAGTGATTACGATTACTCTAAGTTCATGAAACTGCTGCGTAGACTTATATGTATGCCACTTTATTCAAGGCACAGTAATTGTTCGTATGTATGTGGTTGTTGGCCCTGAAGATACCAATCCAGTTGTGTTCCGACATGGTATAACGTTCGTCTCCAGTGATAGCTAATCACCCGAACGGGGATTGTCAATCCCAAATAGATCTATTTTATAACATTTACGCTTACCCTCCGAGTAATTCACAGTTCATGCAACTTAAGCTAATCTGAAATCATAAGAGTAAAGTATAGTTGTTGCGTTCATAAGTAAAAACAAGTATTATATCTCACCGTGAGATATGCAAACGAGTGTATAACAAAGTTGTAACGAGTATGTAAACGAATTTGTAACCAAGTTACGTAATCAAGTATGTAAAAGAGATTGTAAATGAATATGTGAACAAGTCGTAACGAGCATGTATTCTCCCTCGAGATTTGTAAAGTAATTGTAAAATAAGTGAAGAAGGGGCTATAAACTCACCTCGATTTTGTAGAACGATTGGCAGAAATGCACATATAGCACAACACAAACGGAAACTGGAACTGCTCGACCAAGAAGTTGCGGTTTATCTTAACGGCTAAGACCCCCTAGCCTAGGATAGTGTATTTGGGTTTTCCGATGGATGATTGCATCAACGTGACCCGTTGATAAAAGGTTTAGATTTCTAAGTTGTAATATTGGTTAAATAAATAAAATAAATTGAAAAATAAAAGCAAGGTACGTAATATATTCCGTATATATTACATATGAAAAATAAACAAGTATATAATTCGTACTGTGAATTATATAACAAAGACAAACAATCAAATAAATAATCGAGGTATATAATACTTTGCACGTATTATATAAGAAACGTGAGAAAAATAATTGAAACAAAATATTTCGACACGTTTTCGGAAATCACCAATTAAATAAATAAAAAGTCATTGCATAAAACAAATGCACATTTTAAAGTTACGAATTAAGTAAACGATGTTTCTAAAACTTTGACAAAAGTCATGATTTTATCTTTTAGTCGAGAATTATAAAATAATATTTTGTAATTTAGTATTTCGTTTCCTTGACGGGTTTTAGCAAGAATAGTTCTCATTTGTAAAAGTATATTTTTTGTTTGTTCGATGGGTTATTACAAGTTAATAATCTCAAGACCATATACTTCGTCCTTTTTTATCGGGTTTATAAAATAATAAAAATTATAGTGATCATTACTAAGTAAAGAAATTTATAGAAATTTCGGCATGACCTATTCGTTTATAAGACGTTTCCCATTTTACAAAACTCAATGCTTTTTCCTTTTTAAATCAATCCGTGTTGCAAATACGCATGTTTCAATATATGTCTAAACTAGGCAAAATAAATAATAAGAATAAGTAAAACCAAACGCCCCTGCTAGCTGCTAACCTGCGATCCAAACACCCCTTTGGGTGTTAACTGCCGAACCAAACAGCCCCGAAAGATGCTAAACCCAGATCCAAACGCAGCCTTTGGTGCTAAACCCAGATCCAAACGCACCCTTTGGTGCTAAACCCAGATCCAAACGCACCCTTTGGTGCTGTTTTAAAAACCAAACGCACCTTGTGTAGTTTAAGAATACCAAACAAACCCTTGGTGATGTTTTTGTCAAACCTAACGCACCCTTGGTGGGTCGTGGCTGTAGAAGTGGCGTGGTGGAGGTGGTGGTTGTGGAAGTGATGGTTGCGGTGGTGTCGGTGGGGTGGAGGTGGTGTTGTTGTGGCGTTGGCTGCCATGGCGATGAGGGTGGGGATGGCGTGGTGATCT
This sequence comes from Tanacetum coccineum, assembly GCA_026074375.1. Lineage (NCBI taxonomy): Eukaryota > Viridiplantae > Streptophyta > Magnoliopsida > Asterales > Asteraceae > Tanacetum > Tanacetum coccineum. Next base: position 1,356 of record BQNB010044726.1, on the reverse strand, counting down.
GGTGGTTTGGAGATGGTGGTGTGGTGGCAGCGACGGTTGTGATGATGATGGATTAGGTGGCGTCGATGGGGTTGGTGGCGATGAAGGTGACGATGGTGTTAGTGGATCTATGGTGGCGTTGAGGAGATGGTGGCTGACGGCGGCGGGCTGGAGGCGGCGTCGAAAAAATAGAAAGTATGTGTGTGGGAGGCTAGGGTTATCAAAATGAGGAAGAAACCCTAATTAGGTTTATATATGTATTTGAAAGTTATATAAAAAATGTCAAGTATAACATAGTCTAGGGGGTTTTGGGTAAATATTACCACAGGGACCGGAAGTGTAATTTTTGCAAAATAATGGTTCGGGACTCGTTTAGGCTACTTAACGGATGATTCAAAATACGAAAATTACACCGTTGCGTTCAAAATGATTTTTCCATGAAATGTGAGTATTTACACGACTTGAAATTTATAAATGTTTTATAAAATTTATTTAAATGTCTATTATTTATTTGTGTAGCCATCGGGTATCACGGGCCAGCTCTGTCCGTAAAATAAAACTTTAATTTAAGTATTCGCGTTTTCAACAAACGTTTTTCAATATAATATTAAATAATTTATTAAATATTTTTATCAAATAAATTGTGATAATTAAATATAAATTTAATTATTTTGTGTCGGTACGCGTTGTGTGCGTTTTTTTTTTCAAAATTTTGCGAGAATATTTTAATCATTTTCTAACTGTTTTCGGGCCTTGGATAAATACTGAAAAGTTGTTCGGAATGTTGTTTTATGACAAACGATAGTATATCCCATGATTAATAACTTATTTTGGCGGGTCGTTTTTGATAAGTCAACTTAGGATTAACATCTATTTTCTCGTTTTCAAGTCAAATAAATTTATAAATGAGAGATATGTAACAATAATTATGATTTATTATTTGACTATGTTTCGAAAAATTACCGGTTACGCGATAATCGTTTTTATGTGACAATAAAATGTCAAAAGTCAAGTCGGACCCAAAAAGTCAAAGGGTAAAATAGTCATTTAAAATTCCAAAAATTGTCGGTTGTTACAGTACCTACCCCTTAAAGAAATCTCGTCCCGGGATTTAATTTGTGTTAACCGATTGTGTGACCAAGAAAATATTTAAGATATAATAAACCAATTCTAAACAAAACGCTGATCACTTTATTCAGCAAAATTCGGTGTTTCGAATGTTTCGACACTTCTCAATATACCAAAAATTTGGCTAGGTTTGACCAGGATATTTAATCCATCAAAATAGGTATCTCAAAAAAATATCATTACATGTCTTATGACTGAAATTTAAACGCGTTATAAAGAAAGTCTCTTAATAGTGGAAGCATCGAAGGA
>BQNB010044725.1:1180-41118 GCA_026074375.1 Tanacetum coccineum | reverse complement strand
TTAGGAGATCACATGAGGTTCTAATGTAACACTATTACCCACTAGGACTAACTAGTTTGTAAAATGTATGCTTAGATTAACTGCTCTTAAGTTTTGATATGCGCGTTAGTACTTGCATACTTACTCCTTGTCTATAATTCATGATATCTTTTGATCATTATGCTTTTGATTGATCATTTGCTTAAATTAGACTAACATACTTACCTCACTTGATATGTAGCTAGATTAATTGGTTCTTGGGAAATAGGAATTGCTGCAAATAACCATCTCTAGGCTTCTCCTTTCTGCACAAAATTGAAAAACAAGAAATACTAGGAAAATTTCGTAACCCCTAGAAAACGGCCCCTAAATATATTTGGGACCGCCCAGTATTTACGGGGCCGCCTTCAGTAGGGTCACGAAACTTTTATTGTTTCCTCTTTTTCTGCAACTTTGACCCTCTCTATATTAGCTTAGCTGGTCTTTCTCTGTTTAGACAAATACCTTTTGGAACCTTTAGTCACCCAAAACCATGCTTTTCCAAAACTACATCACCTCCTCCATTATATAAACTACTAATCTTCTTCATTCTCCATCATCTTGTCTTCTTCACTTCTACCACTCCTTACTCCTCATGTCTTCTTCAAACCCTCCTCTAAACTTCTCAAGAAAACATAGAATCTTGATTTCGTTGTAATTGATATGATTTGGAACTTTTGATAGAATATGGTTGTGGTGTTTTGGGTGGGGTGGTTTGTTGTAAGTTGTATGTAATGTTGTATGGTGTGAGAATTGTGTATTATGACGTGTGATATGATTGGGTATTGTGTGATTGGTAATAGTCGAGTTGGTTTGGGTGGTAATAAAGATGTTCTGGTGGTGATGGATTGTGGTTTTATGATGGGTGAATGATTTATTATTGGGGGGTATGTGGGGGTGGAGCATATTGAGGGTTTTTGGTTTTATTTTTGGGGTTTTTGTTTTTTGTTTATTTGAGTTTTAAGTGTATTTATTATTTTTTGATTTTTGTATTTTGTAATTTTAGATTTATTATAGTATGGTATAGTTGGTTGAGGGTTTTATGGGTAGGTAATTGTTTGGGTGTGGTTTATTTGGTATAGGGAGGGTTTTGGATGTGAGTGAGTGATGTGTATTTGGAGGTATTTTATGGGATTTGTAGTTTGGTGGTATAGTTTGTATTTGGTCTTTGATGAATTTAGAGGGATTAGTTTGGTAAGGGTATGTTAGAGGATGAGAGGTTAGTTTGTGTTGTGTGGAAGGTTATTGTGGTTTTTGAGGTTATATTTGGGTATATATTGTTCGGTATTTGGGATTTGGGGATTCATTATTGGGGTGTTTGGGGAATTTTATTGTGGTTATTTGTTTATTATTTTGGGGGTGATTATATATAAAAGGAAGAGTTTAGGTTATTTAGTGTGTTGTAGTTTTTGATGTGTTTGGGGTTTGTTGGTATTTGGGTGAGGGGTTTTTATTTGAATGGTTGGTGTTTGGTGACATATCATTTATGTCAATTTTATGTATCCAAACAATCATTGTGTGAAAAAAACATGTGGAAAATTATAATGTCAATTATTAATTATAACATTGTTCACTAAGTGTATCTCACTCCTCTGTCAACATTTGGTGGTGTCATATCAATTTTATTTTTGTTTTCAACTATGACACTATCTTCTATATTAGCTTAGCTGTTTGCTTTCTCTGTTTAGACAAATCCCTTTGTAACCTTTATCACCCAAGAACCATGCTTTTCAAAACTACATCACCTCCTCCATTATAAAAACTACAATCTTCTTCTTCTCCATCATCTTGTTCTTCTTCACTTCTACCACTCCATACTCCTCATGTCTTCTTCAAACCTCCTCTAAACTTCTCAAGAAAACATAGAATCTTTTAAGATAAGTTTGGGAGAAGAACAACCACTTTTATTATTATTATTAATTGTTTAATGTTTTAATGGACACTTTAACCTCTTTTATTACTCTTTATTTTTGTAACATACCTTTTTTATTTTAGTGGGGACTTTGTACCTTCCTATGATCAATTTTTAATAAATATTGGTATCACTACTCTACAATTAGTGCCTCTAAACTGTTGAAGGGGAGCTATCAAAATCTGAATTCAATGCTAATCGAACGGTACTATTTAAATTTCTCCATATAGGAATGTTCATCAATTCAAATTTTATCAATTGGTATGCTCAAATACTAAAGTTTTTTATATTTAAAATATAGGGAGAAAATGAGATTAAAATAGGTTTAAGACAAATTGATCTTTAAGACCTAAGTGGGGGCAACATCCTTTCCAGCATGTGCTAAACAATTTTGAACTCGGAGCACATTAGTAGGGGAGTATTTGAAACTAACAATGTCAGAAAATGGTTTATGTTCGATAATAAACAAAATTAACCACAAACACCTTCTGTCACCAACATAATAGTAAGATAAGTTTGGAGAAGAACAACCTCTTTACCACAATTACTACCTTAATCTTAAAATGTCTCACCACCACTTCCTCCAAGAGTTGCTAGTTCTCAACCTTTACCACCACCTTCTCAAAATCCAATTAGGGATCAAATGGTGAATCAAGTCCATCACATATCCTATCTACTTGAAACCAACCTCTAAAATGCAACAAATGTCTACTCTCAAGCACCACCATCCTCCCAATCTCCATCACCACCTTTGATTCACCCTGCTACTCTTGACCAAGTTAACTTTTACTCAGGCTTTTGTCATTGTTGCGTGTACACCCAAAATCAATTTCATTCATTAAGAGATGAGCTCAACTTCATCAAATTCCCTCTCCCCCGTCCCCTTGCTCGAGTTAATGCTCCACCTAACAATGTCTCACCAACTTCTCCTCTATCACCTCGTCAAATTTAAATATTCTTATATGTTTAAATTTCTCTAAATAAATGACCACCCATCTTTTGGTAAAGCATTTCCTAGACATCAAGAATCAACTAGTCTAGCTCTAGTTTAGGATGTCTCTTTATATTATGCTTTTATGCTTTATTACTAGTCTTGTAATATTCATACTTTTCAAGTATAAATTTATTCTATATTTTGAATGAATAGTTTTATTCTAGTTTCATTTAGTATGATGGGTGATTGGAGTGCTTATTTATGTTGGCTATTTTTATTACTTTTGGCCATACGTATGTATATATTTGTCGTATTATTGCTACAAGATCTATATATTGCACTCGTCTTTCTAACTCGTTTTTGTAGCAAATTATCATAGCTCGATCCCTTTGTGCCCCAAACGAGGGGGATTATACATCAAGGGGAGCTTTTGCATCGTCGACTTCTTTCTCTTCTCTACTCGATGATCAACCTTTTGGATTCGACAAAAAAGGAGAGAAATGGATTAAAACTCATTAATAACTTGTAAATTTTATTTTTATGTAAAATGAGTTTATATTTTGTAATCATCAAAAAGGGGGAGATTGTTAATAAAAATAATGTCTAAAAATGTTATTTATATTTTTTGACTCCTCTACGTTTTGAAGCTGACAAAATGTAAAAACATTCCACGATAAAAATAAACGTATACACGTTATTAGTCGTAAACTTCCATTTCGATATAAATCACTTAAGGTATGTATAAACAAATCATTAAAAATGATTAGTGATCAAAGTAAATCTTTGTCTTAAACATTACATTTTTATAAATGTAACATAACATTTTTTTATAAAAGTAAAATACAAAAAATGTTTTTATTAATTAAAGAAATGTTTTAATTAATAATAAAATTTCAAAATCTGATTCCCCCCCCCCCCCAAAAAAAACAGATATTTCTTGATTAGATAATAACTTCCTCACAAAAAGACAAAAATGAGAGCATCTACATAGGGGCGGCCCCCTAATAGGTAGAACGGCCCCCGGATATATCTGAGAGCGCCGGGATCGCCCCCAGTGAACGTTGCTCCTTCTTGCCTATGAATAATGCACTATTCCCTGGTAGATCTCAGACCTCTTTGCACACAGTTTTCATAATTCTTTCTTTCTCTAAAACCTCCTACCTCTCTCTAAAATCTTTGATCACTATCTTGCTTATTATTGTTTTAAGTGATCCAATCTCTTCCCCCTCCGTCTTCTATCAAGTACAAGAGAAGAACACTCGTATTTGCCAAGAAACGAAGTGTTATAGATTAGTGATCTTCTTCTATCTTTTTCTAAGATTCAACCTCTATATTTTCATTCTTGTGTTATTGTGTAGATCTGGATAGTGTATAAATCCAAAAGTGTCAATTGTGTGTCGGTTAGTATTTTAGGCCTTAAAATACATTAGTGAAGGTGTAGATTGGTTCTAGCTAAGATTAGAACTCGACATTTAGCTTAGTGTCGGAAATTAGGATAAGCGACGTGTAACGGTTTTCTCCGCCTAAAGGGAGCTTGTTGACATGGTGAAATCTCGAGTCGGATACTAGGGGAGTGGAGTAGGGCGAAGAAGAGCTTCGTAGCCGAACCACTATAATTCTCGATGTTGTGGTTTGATCGTTCTATCTCTTATCTGTTGTCCTTTATTTATACTTCGTATTAACCATTTATATTGTGATTGTATTGTAAGTAGTTAGATACATTGCTTGTTCATATTGTTGGTTGTTCTCACATATAGTCAAATCCAATGTTTTCATAACCAAAATTTTAAAACGCCAATTAACTGGTAAACTATTCAACCCCCCTTCTAGTTTCCACAAACACAATGACATGCAAAGATTAAAAATCCTAGATGTATAAGAACCCTAACCCTATGAAACATAAATTCTTACCAGTTATTTCAATAGAACTCAACATCCGCAAAAAACCTGATAACTTGCAAAGATTTGAAAAAAGAAACAATGTTGGTGAGAGAGGGACTAACAAAGTAATTACTGACTATTTGAAGGTGTCGACTTGGCTGCATGTTTTTTTCAACAACGACCGCCCAAGAGCAAATGGAGTAGGAAGTGGTATAGTAAAAATCGCCGAAAGAGAAAAAGTAACTATCGTCGAAAGTAGGAGAGGGGGAAGAGAATATAAAATAAGAGAGAGAGAGAGAGAGAGCGCATAGTAACTATCGCCGGAAGTAGAAGAGGGACCAAAGAAGTAAATACCAACTATTGAAACACGTGCACTTAGCTGTACGTTTTTCCAACAACGTCCGTTCCTTAGTAAAATGTATTAATTTGATACTAAAAATTAAAAATTAGTCCATTAATTAATAAATTGGCTCACCAAAAATGTCAAAAATGGTGAAAAGCTTATATATATAAGTTGAGATGATTTGATTGTAGCACACATTTATTATACTCTTACATTAATTCAAACTTGAAAATGCTAATTTACAAAAATTTTATATCTTTATTTTTGTTTTTCTAATGTAGGTAAAGGCATTATCATTTGTTAGATACTTCGAATTGATTTGAGCATCTATTTCATTACATTTTAGTCTGATTTTTATAACAAAATGAGTTTGCCTACCCGCGCTCCGCTGCGGGATATTTGGCGGGCGGCGGTTTTGGTTACCTGTGTTATGTATGTTCGAATGGATGTGATGAATGACTTAATTGTTGTCAAAAGTCGCCAAGCAAAATATATGTAACTGAAGCCTAAGATAAAATTAACTTAATAAACATAAAAAATAGAAACAATCAAAAAAACTATCATCTGTTCAAAGTTTAACATATAGGATAAAAAGAAATGAGTCTTTTATTATTAGCATCAAATGAAAAAAGCCATTACCAAGTATATGACAGAAAAAAAATACTACTAATCCACCTATAGGTGGGCGTCATTAATGAATCCAAAGCTGTAGACATCATCTTCTAAGTTCTTCATTTGCCTGCAAATAGAAGTCATTCCTTGAGATCCATGACAAACTAAAAAAGTAACTTCTGTGTTTTAATCTCTAACTGGAAAGATACCATGAGGTTGTTTACAATTGTTTGAAGAACAATTATGGAATCAAGCAAGAAGACCTGACCCTATACGGATAGTCCGTTGGAAGTGGTCTCACGTTGCACTTGGCTTTTTGACCACAAAGATTAAGAGGGTTTATTCTACACAGTGGTATTCTCTCAGGAATATGCGTTCTATATCCTGTCAAAAAGACATTATGGTTTGACATATTTAAGGTAATTCTAAGTTGGGCTTTAATTATTTTCCACCCATTTCACTTAGCTTCATTCCAATGACACTCTTCTCTTTTTTAGCAAAGAACATTGACAAAGTACAAAAAGTAAGTTGTCCAGTTCTAGTTATACATCTAAGTTACTTTCACTACTTTTACTTGGTTGTTGACTATACATAGTTGGCGCCTTTATCTTTATTCTAGATGACAGAACCACATTATTGACTCATTTATATTACAAAGTTGTATTTAAATTTAAATGGGTCAAAATGTAACACAAAGGAAATGCAGTAACAGTAATGTCATGAATAAGCAAGATTCGTCACCATAAATTTTAACAGACGCAAGTTAAGTACGCACCTTTTACTATTGGCGGAAAACCTGTAGATGACCTCTTCATTAAGGGTGGCACGATTTAACTCTCTGACTCGGTCTTGTTTTGCCATGACATTTTCGACATAGTCATTGGCTTCTATTGATTACATGTTCATTACAAGTGTTAGCAAATACCCAAGTGATTGTCCATCGCTCGCTTCAAACCTAAGAGAACGGAAAAATAAAATTTTTAGCTAACAATAAATGAATTGAAAAAGTAAAATGCACACAACCCCGTTACTTCAGAGAGTTTAGAAGTGAAAAGCAACCTCTTTCTACAGATTACGTTAACAGTCGTTGTTATTGATGTCGAAATGGTAAAGGATTCCGGATACCGGGTCATACGCTTAAATACTTGTTTCTGTAGTAAAATTATCAAAAGGCTACACCACATGTGAATGAATTACAAAAAAATTGGATATACGACTCTAATACACCTTGTTGATCTTCTTATTCAAAAAATCTCAGCTTGACTAAGTCTTTGTATCATGAATGAATTACATAACTGTCTATATACATATCCATACTTTTAATATGACCAAGCCATGATACAAAGACTTAGTCATATTAAAAGTGGGTTAAAATAGTAGGTTTCATCAGGCTAAGACCAAACATAGTACTATGTATCTCTATATCATATTTGGTTTAGTGAAACACTAAGAATGCATTACCTGTTTGTGGCAGTTACAACAAACTCGAGGAAGAACATGTTTTGCTTCTCCAACAAACAAGAATGTGCAATTACTATATTCCTGCGATATCTAGCTTATCGTACTCACCAGGACCTTCTGCAATCAGGATAAGAAACCACCAAAAATCACTAACGATATTACTTCTTATAGTAGCTCTCAATGCTTGCATCTTATTTGTACTCATTTCTTCCTTAATCTTGTCACTTAATTCCTATTCTTTCTATGTGTGTAAATAAATGTCTCATTAACAATATTTACAAATTCTTAATCTTGAATTTGTTCGACCATTTTCAAAAAATGTTTACAAACGGATAAAAGGATTTGTTTCAGATATGGGGATTTCTTTTTCTTGGCAAATGCTTCTTTCACATGTTAAGGTAAATTTAATTTCTTAATTATGTTTTATGTTTTAGCTACAAAATGCAATTGTTTCTGATGTGTAACAAATGACTTGATATTTGGATTTAGAAAGTTCTAAAAACAGAAAATGAAACTTATGAATTCCTAGGTAAATATATATAAAAACATGGTCAAAGTGGTCCAACGCTTTTATGAATTTATTATGTTTTGAAAAATGAAAAAATAAGTTACTAACAGAAAAATAAGCTAAATATAAGCCAAAATAAATGTGCTTATGAAAGATAAGCCAAAAACATATAAGCTAATAAGCGACAGCATGCTTATGAGGTTCGGGGGTGTTTGTTTCTGCTTATATAGCAGGCTTATGAGGTTTTCAACTTATGTTTCATTGGCTCACTTTTTTGTGGCTTATTTAGAAACTTTTTGGCTTATGTAAGCTTATTTCCAAATAAGCCACAAAAAGTGAGCTTATGAAAAAAAAGCCAAAAAGCACATAAGCCATAAGTCCAGAACATAAGCCGAAACAAACACCCCGCTTCAAGGTCTATCAGCAACTAAACTCATTAGATAAATTCAAGAAACTAAACCACATGCATATAATTTGAAACTAAAAAATCAGGGGAAGAAAAATTATTACCTTATGCAATTCCAAAAATGGTGGTACCAAGTTCAAATGTACCCTGAAAGACGAATGCAGAAAACATTTAAAGAGGAGATTAATCTGCTGCTACAGAACCCAACGCTGCATTTTATATCAGCGATATTATAAACAGTGAAAGAAAGTAAATTCCAATAGCAAAAGTTCAAACATACCGTATACGGAGGAATTGAAAGCCTGTCCTTTCGACATTGTGGGTGTATGGATAAGTTTATTTTAGAAGCTTATTGGCTTATTAAAATTCATAACAAAGGCGCGATTTTTTAAATACGGGCTAAGATAAGGGAACTAATTGTGGAAAAGAGGATACACCCAGCATGGCTGCAAACCTAATAGGTTGCCCCGCCAAGTTGCGGACAATCTCAACTTTAACCGAACCCATGTAAACTCATCACAGCCTCGTTAACAATGATTACACAACATTACACGGGTACAGGTGAAACGCGAGAATTCTATATCAATATAACAGCATGATGCCACCAAACACTTGATCCATAAATTAGTCCTATTAGCTTTAACCGAACTGTTGCCTTATAAATAAGCTATAATCCCAAACAGACCATCGAAATAAGGCTTGCACATTTTACACACATGCACATTTCAAAAGGTTGTCGCGCCAAGAGATATATAATCTCAGCCTTTCATAGTCATCACAAGCTCAAAATTTATTTTTTTCACCATGAAGTGTGGCTATGTAAAGAGTTGCAAGAAGTACATATCTCTACCATGGCTGCGAGTACCCCGCCACGATGCAAACAGTATCATCTTAAAATGACCCAATGTCATGGCTGCGAGCTTAAAATGCTCGTATGTCCACGATGAAAATAATATCAACTTAAAAAAGTATAATCTAAAGGGTGTTTCGCAAACTAAACGACAGAAGCAGAAGAAGATACATATAAGATGTTTACCTTCACTATGAACAAAACTGGACCCTTCCCCGCTGTTCCTTGTAACTGCGCATGCATAACCGACTCCACGATCAGCCATCCGTGAATGAGGGTATGTATAACACTAACAAATGAGGCTCAGTGATTTGTGGATACATTAGCGATACCAAACACCGACATGGCTGCAATGACACTCTCGGTGTGACTGCCTCGGTAAACTACGCGTACTAAACAGATCATTGTCATCACCGCCTGCAACATTTTATCTGATATTAGGCTTATACATACCCTTTTCATGGATCCATATGATGTTTCAACGGAAACTGTATAAACTGCGCTTTTTAGATAAATCGGGCCAAAAAATTTAAGCGCTCACATGGTAATTATGCATGTATTATCAAAGTCAGCTACAAAAAATAGGAGTCAAGCAGCTTGAAACTACGGCGATTTAGGCCGCTATTTAACGCATACCATGGGTGAGCTTGTGGAGGTTGCTGAGGTAAGTAATTCTTGCTCTTTACCATCCTTCCACTTACCGCATCGTACCAAATGCACGTGAAAACAACAATAACGATACCAACCAAAATAAGTTCCATCAATCCCAAGCCACAAAGCTTTTTGGAAAAGTTAATAAGCTCAGCCAATAAACTAAAGCTAAAATGGCCATAAGCTCAACTGTAATCACCTCTTTAATCGCACAAAAACATGAAACAACTATCCGTCATGGCTGCAAGTCTAGTAAGTTGTCTCACCAAAACACGGTGTTGCAGCATCATAGCAACAAAGGTCATGTATCCCATAGGGACTGGTCAACAACCAACTTCACATGAAAACTATTTCATAATATACTGTTATCCCATGATATAATCCAAACACAACTTATTAATAAGCACCAATAAGCAAGAAATAAGAAGAAATCTTAGAGAGAGAAAGTAGAGAGAGAAACAACTAGATTAGAGAGAATGGTGAGTTACAAATGTGTGAGAAAATGTAACCAACACCCTTCACCAAGTGTGGTGAAGGGATATTTATACCCATGCCTTGCTAGCTTGGCACTTGGGCTTTCTAAACGGGCCGGGCTTGGTTTAACTTGGGCTTTGAGCCTGAAACACGGACAATATTAGATTACAATCCAAGCCCGTTGAACCCGACTAGCCTATTACAATACAAGACCTAGTTTGACTTTCTAAGACCGATAACATTCTTGTTTGACTTAATATAATTAAGGCTAACAATCTCCCCCAATGTTGAGGTCTCTTTCTTCAAACTCCTCTGTACCACGATGACATTGAAGATAGGCGTTTGACGTTTATGCTTTGCCTTGTTATGGTCTTGTCTTGTTTGTAATGGCTTTGTTCATTCATGCTTTGTGATCTTGATTTTGAGCCTTTATCTTTTGACTTTGAGTTCTTGAGATCGTTATCTTGCATCATCTCCTTGACTTGAATCATCTTGATTTGACTTCCTTGATCAACTTGTGCTCTTGACCAACATGCTCATACTTGTTACATTCTTGTTTGACATATGTGATTATAAGTCTAACAATCTCCCCAATTGATGATTCTTTATTTGACTTTGAGGCTCTTTGATGGTGGGGAAGATTAGAATCAACTATCTTGATGTTGAACGATTGACTTTGAAAGCTTGAGTATGAGCATGTGGTTTATGAATCCGACTTCACTGGAATGAGGCTGCAACACCGTCGTCTAAACCTGAAATAAGACAGTTAGCAATAAAAGATGAATATGGCTTTGTCATTCATCTTGAGTTCGGTTGCATTAACCTCCAGTTTCCCGTTTTATAGTATAAATACTATACCTGTGATCAGGTAGATTTAAAGAATCTCCTTGACAGGGTTTCCAGCTCAAAGCGTAGGATCTTCTAACATAGATGTATTAGATTCACCATGCTTGCTAGTTCTCATTACCGGAATGTCTCAAAGCAGACAACACGGTAAGAGTGAATCAGATAGTTACTATCTTTCTGATTAAGTCGTCAATTCATTTACTGGACCAAAATTGATATCCAGTTATCACAAGCTTGATTCATATAGAATCTTGCAAGTCACCTACCAAGAGCTTGTTTGATGTTGGCTCAAGCAGGATTTCCATCTTCACTGTGAATACTTAAGTATCACTCAGATGTTCTGGCAAGATCTCAAGGATAATGCGTAGGACTCTTTGTTACAACTTGTGAACTTTGTGGTGTTCAACAAGTGTATTTTGACATTGTGTCCTAATGAGATTTATAATTTGATCTCTTCTTGGCTCTAGACTCGATTTGTGCACTTTTGGTTTTAGTAATCGGAGGCTGGAGCAGACTGCCACCTATTCAATATTAACAATCTCGGAGTGAGATGTCAATAGATAACGTGTGTATCTCCATGAAAAATGAGACAAGTTTCTTTTGAGAGAAACTCGAATGGCTGGGAAGGGTTGTGCATTGCATCACTGGGTCCATGACGACTTTCTTCAATATCAACAATCATCTTTGTGATTTTGATAGATTATGTATTGACCCGGTTTCTGCCTAAGGTGTAAGGAGGGCTTCTTTCTTTTCACCCTTTATCCATACATTTCTTTTTAATTCTTCAACCCCTTCAATGCTTACCAAGACGTCATTACTAACACCTTGTTGTGATTGTTCCAGTGTTAGCTCAATCTTAGTCTGCATTTTTTCCCTTATACACATTCTTCTCCAATCCATACTAAGGACTTGCTATTTCTAAATCTGTGGAGCGTCCTTGGGTAGATCCGCCGTTTTGGTGGATCGTAGGACTTATATTAACCTAACCACTATATGACTTCAGATCGTCGTGAAAATTATTAGGTTGTTGGGTATTGATGATCGTACATAAAAACCAATTTTTGACATTGTTATTTTCAAACTCACTCCCCCTACCAATGTGCTCCGAGATATCAAAATTGTTTAGCCACATGAAGGGAAAGAGTTGCATTAGAGTCTTAAAGATCCACATTTATCTATAAACATATTTTAATCACATTTTCTCCCCTTATTTTAAATAATAAAACACTTAGTATTTGAAATATCAATTGATTAAAATTTGACATGAAAAATTCCATGGGGAGAAAAATTATACCACGATATTGCATGAATTCAGATTCCGATAGCTCCCCTTCAACAGTATATGTGGGATACCAATATTTATTAAAACTTGACATTGGAATGAAAAATTGATATGACACCACAAAATGTTGAAGACGGAGTGAGATGCCTTAGTGAACAATGTATATTAATAATTGACATTATAAGTTTCCACATTTTAATTTCACAAAATGTGTTTGGATACATAAAATTGACATTTATGAGATGTACCCAACACATTAAAAGGCTTTGTTTTAAAAAGCTCCCCCTCAGAAATTATTCATATAAAATGAACATTCTACGTACTACAATTCTTTGAAAATTATTCGAGGAAGGGAGTGTTGAACACACAATTTTAACAAATACCACTTTTTATGGAAAAATACCACAAATTATATTGTAGACAATTTTGACATTGAAAGTTCTTTTTGAAAAATTGTGTTCAACGATTTTAAAAACATGATAGAAGACTTCTCTTCTATTTTAGAGTAAGCGCACTGAAGCGTACACTTCCCTGTTACATTCGAGACCGAGTTATGCACTGAAATGTACATAAGTCATAGAGAAAAATTTAGAAATGACATGTTTTGAAAGCATTTGAAACTCCTGTTCGAACTTCATTTACACGCCCGTGTCGATGTTAATCAACATTTCTAGGTACGTAAATGTTATCGATTCCAAGAGACATGTCGAGAAGATTATTTTTGGTATTTTTGAAAATTTTCTGATTTTATATTTTGTTTTTCTAGGTTTTATATTTTTCTATTTTCTTTTTCAAAATTTTTTTTATAAATAAAAAATAAAGAGAGAATAAAAATATGTACAAATTGATGTTTGATGGATCAAGCAGATTCAATTGCCAGAACCTCCAGTTCATCTGGAGTCAAACATCTCATACCGAGTCGTCTGACAAGATACTTAAACCTATCTTCCGAATTCTCTTTATAATCTCTTCAAAATTAGCACCTTCCTCCGATTTAAAGCTTTAGTAAAACAAGTCAGCTAATGTATTCAGTTTGACAAAGAATAAATTCAACAATCCCTTTTCAAACCTAGTCCTTTATGAGTGATCTCTGACATCGATGTGCTTGGTATGAGAATGCTGGACTGGATTGCACGAGATGGCTATGGCTGCCTTTGAGTCACAATACATAGGTATTTTATCAAAGTGGAAGCCATAATCTGTGAGCTGAGTTTAACCATAGGAACTTGTGCGCAAACACGCAGATAAATGACAATACTCGGCTTCTGCTGAAGACCATTGAGTTGCAGTCCTTGCTTTTTGGATGGACCAGCATGACTAACTTATCACCACCTTGAAAATTATATGCCACCGTTTGTACTCTTACATGAATCGAGACAGCCACGTGATCCGAATCTGAAAAAAGCAGTTAAGTTCGAAAACCGGAGTCCTTCGGATACATAGAACACATGTTAATGGAGTCTTTAAGGTCGAAAAGATCATTTAACCGACAGTGAGATGTTTCTCAGGCGGTTTCGCTTGATAGCAAGCACAATAACATGTTGCATGTACAATATCTGGTCTACTTACTGTTAGGTACATGAGTGCTCCGACCATACTATGATATTTCGTTTGGTCGACCAGAGTACCACTCAAGTCAGCTTCAAGGTGTTTTGTAGCCATTGGTGTACCAATGCTATCACATGAGGTCATACCTGCTTTTTTAGTATTCTCTTGTGTCATCAATTAGCTTGGTTTATAAAGATACCACGAGGGGATTGGTGGATCTGAATTCCTAAAAAGAATTTAAGCTCCCCCATCATAGACATATCAAACTTGCTATGCATTAGTTTTCTAAATCGTTTTGAAAGTTTTGGGTTCGTAGAACCAAAAATTATGTCATCAACGTAAATTTGCATAAGCAATAGGTCTTCCCTATGTTTAGTTATGAACAGAGTTGGATCAATAGAACCTTTTGAGAATCCTTTGGATACCAGGAAGTTGGAGAGTTCATCATACCACGCTCTTGGTGCTTGTTTGAGACCATATAATGCTTTCTTGAGACGGTAAACTTTGTCAGGATGATATGGGTCAACAAATCCATCTGGTTGGTTTACGTACAAATTCCTCCCTTCATAGGCCGGTAAAGAAATGTTGTTTTTTAACATCATTTGGTCGACACTGTAAATGGATTTGTGTGCCGCAATACGCATAACAACCGTACAACTTCCAACCTAGCAACTGGTGCAAATGACTCTTCGAAATCAATTCCTTCCTTTTGAGCATATCCCTTAGCCACAAGACGAGATTTGTTGCGAATGACAGTATTTTCCTCATCACGTTTGTTTTTCCAGAGCCACTTTAAGTTAATGACATTTTTGCAAAGTGGTCTGTCGACTCTTGACGAACACTTTGCTACTTTTCAAAGTTATTAGTCGAGGGGGATTTAGATTCTTAGTTTTCGTAAATGTTTACTTCATAACATTGCGTGAGGACACGGCAATACCTTAGTATGGGGGATTTTGGTATGTGCTTAATTACACATACCTTTTACCTTTAAAAACGAGCTAAAATAACCAAAAACGGACTTAAAATGCCAAATATACGCTTGTTTTGCTAATTGTATTGTGCAGGAACGGATATCTAAGAAAAGGACGAAAAACAAAGCCAAAACGACAAAACCGGACTCGGAATGGAAAAGACTGTGAAAGACAAAGCCAAATCCAAGCCAAAGTCAACAAAAGTCAACCCAAGTCAACCCCGAAGTCAAAAAGTCAACAAGTCAATAAATATAAGTTTGAGGGTCAAAATTGCCAAATCTTAAACTTATATTTATAAGAGAAAGGAAAGAAAAGAAGACAAGGGCCAAAATTGCCATTTTTGCAAAGATATACCACAAGGGCCAAAGCTGCCAAAGTCCCTAACTATTAACCACCAAGGACGGTTTATGCAAAGAGTTATATAACTAATATTTTTTTCTTAAACCTTACATTTCTACAAAAGTGTTTTTATAAAAATATAAAAAAAATATTTATTCATAAAAAAAATGTTTTATTAAAAACAGTAAATTTGAAATCTGTCAATTTTTCCCCAAAATGGATGCGTTCTAAATCAGAACAACACCTTCCTCACAAAAAGACAAAAAGAGGAGCGTACTCTACGGCGACCCCTTATAGGCCTGGCGGCCCCCTTATATATTAGGGACCGCCGGGACCGCCACCAGCATAACGACTCTTTTTGTCTTCTATAAATACTGGGCCACCCCATCTGAAAAACATAACCTCTTGCCATGAATTTTCTCAGATCTACTTTTCTCTCTTCTTTCTTTCTTTCTAAAACACATATCTTGATCACTAACATACCTTGATCTTGTTTCAAGTGATTAATTATTTCTTCCCCCTTCTTCTTCTAATCAAGTGCAAGAGAAGAACAATCCTATTCTTCTACATAGGAATGGTTATCAAGTGATCTATCTCTTCCTCCTTAAGATCACAAATCTTCATTATATTTACTTTGTGTTATTGTGTAAATTGGATTATGTGTAGATCTAATTGTGTAAATTATGTATTGGTGTGATTTGGATTGTGTGCCAATCTAGGGGTATATATTATGAGTGTATAAAGACTTAGTGAAGTCTTAGATTAGTTCTAGCTAAGATTAGGACTCGACATCTAGCTTAGTGTCGGAAAATAAAGTAAGCGACGTGTAAACGGTTTTCTCCGCCTAAAGGGAGCTTATTAACATAGTGAAATCTCGAGTGGAGTACTCGGGGAGTGGAGTAGGAACAAAGAGGTGCTTCGTAGCCGAACCACTATAAATCTTGGTGTCTTGGTTTGATCGTTTCTTTCTCTATCTCTCTATATTGTTATTGTTTACTTAGTCATTAAATTTAGATAGTTAATTTGTGATTCATATTTTGATTGATTGCATTTACAATCGATTTGAATCAAAACATTTTCTAAGCAAAGTTTTAAAACGGACAATTAACCGGTAAACTATTCAACCCCCCCCCCCTTCTAGTTTCCTACAGCAGTGTTAAGTTTATGCCTAGCAGTATCAACTCCAATTCTGTTTCAACAAGCATTGCCATCATAAATTTGGATTCTCATAATCTCTCTTTCTGTTTTTCAGCTCACTAAATCTCTCATTTCTTTTTCTACATATTCACTCTTTTGTTTTTTATCAACTAATTCTCTTTATGTTTTTTTCCGCTCAAATATATCTCTCATTTCTTTTTCTCACCAATTCAGACAGTTTTGTACAATTTTCCATCAAATCTATTAGTTTTATATTATCCTCCCTCCTCTCCAAATGTTGTTAACTCTGAGGAGGTGGTAGATTATTGGACTTTTTTTAAATGTGTTCAAACCTAGTTTTGAGCATCTACACCCCCAATCTGGTATCTTGCACATGGGACTTACTTGAGCTGTTCCATTAGGACTTAGATTCTATCTATGTGTTGCCATGGATTGGGTCTATTGATGTTACCACTGTCCATGCTCTGCTTTAGAAACTAGAAGCAACAGTCAGTAGTGGCAGCCTTTCTATTCTGGTCAACCCAATCTTATGGACAACCTCATCACCAACCTTTTCAGGGGGACCACTAGACTAAGGTATCTTTGTATCCCGACCTCTTTTGATTTGCCTAGTTGTTTGACTCATCACACACTTTTGTTTGATGTTACGTGTCCTTCTATCTATTCTTGACTGCATATTGACATCATTAGCCTCCCCTCAATTCAATACCAGGTACTCAATATGCTTAGCCTGCAAATGTTAGTCCAAAACCAAGAATACACAATACAAAGTATTTTCTTGTTTAACAGTATTAATTATGACAAATAGTTTGAACTAGCAGTATTAAGTATAACTAGCAGTACTAATTATACTTAACAGTACTAATTGACAGAACTAACAGTACTAATCCTGTACAAACATTACAAAGACACAAAGAGATTAAAATTCTAAGGATTTAGCATTCCAATACTTGCAACCAAGTACTAAAACCTTCCAACATCTAAAGCTTTTGTAAGTAAGTCTGCAAAATTGTGATCTGTGTGGATTTTAACCACTTGAATTAATTTTTCTCATTGTAGGTCTCTTATAAATGGTTTATCTTATCACTGAGTGTGTTTGTTTTAGTATGTGAAACATGATTCTTAACAATACATATAGTACTGTTATTGTCAATATTAATCATGATGTGTATAAAATTATACCTATAATCCAGCATTTGATTCTGAATCCAGAGTACTTGCCCACAACAACTAGCAGCAGCCACATATTCAGCTTCAGTAGAGGAGGTGGCAACCATAGTTTGCTTTTTGCACTGCCATGATATCAATCTGCACCCTAGGAAATGACAACCTCCTGTTGTTGATTTCCTATCTAGGCTTGCTATAGCATAGTCACTATCAGAATATGCTACCAGATCAAAAGGAGAATTTCTAGGATACCAAAGGCCCAGTTTAGGTTGGCCTTTTAGATACCTAAAAATCCTTTTCACAACATGTGAGTGTGAAACTTTAGGTGTAAGTTAGAATTTGGCACATGCACATACTGCAAACATAATGTCTGGTCTAGATGATGTAAGATACCTCAATGATCCAATCATTGATCTGTAGAGATGAACATCAACATCTTCACCATTTGTGTCCTTAAGCAAAGGCTTTTCTGTATCCATTAGGATGCTAGCTTTCCTGAACATATGTGAACCAGACTTCCTTAAAATTCTCCGCTATTATTTATCCTGACTGATAAATATCCCATCTTCTCTTTTCTTCACTTGCAAACCTAAGAAGAAATTGAGTCCTCCTATAGAACTCATCTAAAACTTATCATGCATCAGTGTTTCAAATTCAGTACACAACTCCTTGTTTGTAGAGCCAAAGGATATTAATGTCCATCATCATAGGGACCCTGTTCAAGCATAATATCTCCTTTTTGTTTCTTGATAAATAAGTTGATTATTTCTATCCATCATTTGAATCCTATTGTCTAAAAAATATAAAATAATTACTGCGACAAGGTTCCATACCACGCTTTTGGAGCTTGATTCAAACCATACAGTGCTTTCACCACCTTGTAAGCTTTGTTAGGATAGTCAAGATCTTTAAATCCTAGAGGTTGACACACATATACCTCCTCTTCAATTGTACCATAAAGGAAAGCACTCTTCATATCCATCTGATATACCATGTAGCCCATAAAGGAAGCATAAGCTAAGAACAACCTTATTGCCTCAATTCTAGACACAGGAGCAAAAACTTCATCATAATATATACCTTCTTCTTAAGTATATCCTTGGGCAACTAGCCTTGCTTTGTTCCTTGTTACTATGCCTCTCTCATCTTTCTTGTTCCCTGATATCATTTTGTACTATGACTCTCTTACCTTATAGTCAAATTCCCCACTAGTATCCAAACCTTTTGTAGTTTAAACTGTAAAAGCTCCTCCTGCATTGCTTCTACCCAAGCTGGATCACTTAGAGCTTTGACAATTCTTTTTGGTTCTTCTTGGGATAGGAAATAAGCAAACAGACAAGTATGAAGGTCTTCATAAGTTTTCCCTTCATAAACAGCACTAATGAACCCATGTTCATTTGTATTCTTTGTCATTCCCCTTGTTTATACACCAATTGTTATCTCATTCACATGAATCAAAGTGAATGATCTTTTATGGATTCTTGTATTTGGGATTTGTAGGATCTTGATAGAGTAGTTAAGGGTTGCTCAATCCATTTCTGGTGGTCATTCACCAAATAAATCAGCATGTATGGCTTCAAGTGTAGCACTTCTTCCCAAAGAAAACATGTCATATACATTTTGAGAGCGATTTGACCTTGTAGTAAACACTGTTGGACTAACAGTATTAATATTTAGACTACTAGTTTTAAAATTTACACTCGCAGTATTAATACTTGGCCCAGCAGTATTAATATTTGGAGTACTGCTCTCAGGTTGCTCTTGATCACTAAATCCACTTGCTTTACTTACACCTTTATCATCCTTCTTTTCTGCATTACTAGAAGGTTGTGCTTCATCATCACTAGAATTCTTTGAAGAAGAATCAAACATTGAACACATATTTTTGCCCCCCACTGTGGCATCACAATGTAGACTTGGCTAAGTTCAGTCTCCTTACTAGTGTGACTGCCACATTACTTTCTTCTAAACCTACAAAATCATTAGAGTTTGTACCTGCAACAACTGGCACATAATTCATTGATTTTGTTAGACTATCAATATCAAACAGCCACTTTGGACCATCACTTGTAACAATAAGTTTATTCTCCAAGAACCTAATGTGCAAGTTTTTTTTCTAACTTTCCTGGTTCTATTGTGTATACTCTAAAAGCCCTCTACTAGTCAATGAGTATCCAATAAAGAAAACCTATCATTAGATTTTCATCAAACTTGCCAAGATGTGCTAAGGTATTAAGGATTTAGTATACATGACACCCTAAATGTTCTCTGAAGGTCTAGAGTATGTGTTTCTACTCTAAACAATTCATAAGAGGTCTTGTTTGAGGCTTATACTATAAATTACCTTTTATGCACCATAGCAAGCAGTATTAACTTGCTTCAGCTAAAATTATGTAGTAGGTAACTTAGAGTCAGCTAACATGGTTCTAGTAGCCTCAATTAGTGTCCTATTTCTCCTTTCAGCAACACCATTTTGCTGAGGAGTTCTAGCTACACTAAATTCCCTCTTAATGCCGTTCTTTTCACAAAACGCATTCATAACTCTATTCTTAAACTCTGTCCCATTGTCACATCTGATTATTTTTACTTTCTTATTCAACAGATTTCTATTCAGTTATAAAGTTCTTAACACTGCTTTCCCGAGTTATATTTTTGAAAGAAGAGAAAAGAAGTTGGAGAAAATTAAAATAAATTCATGTTGAGATGAAGAGTAAATTTGGTTTACTTTCTCTCTAAAATCTTTTTCCCAAAAGTGAGATGATTTGGAGAGAAAGTAAATAAGGAAACTTGTTATTAATAAATTGACTTAAATGCCTTAACATATAAAATAAAATTTTATATAACAAAGGTTATACTTGTAAAATCATTAGTTTTTCTTTCCTTTCTCTCTAACTCCAGAACTAACTCGGGAACACGAAATAAAAAGTTAAATTTCATTCCTCTCCTCTTCTTTTCTACCCATTTTTATCACTTTTCTTCTCTTTTTTTTATTTCAAAACTCGAGAACAGAGTGTAAGGATGCCACTAGTCTCATCCTTAGAGGCTAAAAAGAAAATCCAAGTAAATCTGCTATAATCATCAGTGACCAAAATCGAAATATTTTCCCTTATTCATTAAGGTGCTACAAAAGTTGGACAAAACAAGTCCATATGCAAACATGAATAAATGGCTGAGTAATAGAGTTTCTGGATCTTAGACCTTACAAGGGCTTTGTGTTGCTTTCCTAAGGCTAGCAATACAAGTGTGTATTTCTATTTTTACAAAACATAGTTGCAGGTTATCCCCTCACTAACATTATCCTTAACCAGTTTTTTTATTGTTTTAATAGTTTATATGACCCATGCATCATATGCATAGCATTGATTCATCATGTATTGGCTTTTAGCAAACAAGACAGGTTACGCTCTCTTTAGGAACATTTTTTTTCATATCCAAACTATACTGTTTGTTCTTTCTAGGAACTTTAAGTATAAAACCTTGACCTTTCATGCAGGTAACTTAAAATCTGGAGTCAGACAAAACATGTTGTGTCAGTAAAAAAAGAACAATGTTCTTTTTGTCACAATCTGTGAGAGACTAAAAAAGTTTAATACTAAATCCTTGAAAAGGTACACATCCTCATAAAATCAAGCTTACCAGTTTAAGAGTCTTTACTATTAAATTCTTCCTCCTCTAGCTCCTGCCTCAAAGGTAACATATCCTCCATCAAATTCCTTGAAGTCTGAGAGATAGAACATGTTGCCTGTCATGTGCCTAGACCATCCATTATCAACATATCCTTGATCTTCTTTTTATGGATGACCCTCTAAGTCTGAGAAAGCCATAAGAGCCATGTTGGTATCTAGATATCATCAGTTGAACACAACCCTAAATTCTGCTCAACTCTAAATCATGAATTAACGCGATTTAAACCTAACCGCTTACACCAATAAGATCCTAATTAAACCCTAAACGTTCTAGCATGATTAAAACATCCTTAATTATAGAAGTTTTAAAAACCCTAATGATCCATCATATTAATTGTTACATGTTTTAAAGAATGATTAAACAAAAGCTTAATTAAAACATACCTAAACCTTGATTCTTGAAACACTAGATCACCAACTCGTTCTTGATTAAAAAAATCTTTTTTTTCTTCTCTTGAAGGTTCAGCGATTACAAGGGGAGAGGGGAGAAAAAAAGTGACTTAGGGTTTTATTAGATTTGTATTTATACTAATAGAATCCTTATTGATATCAAATTGTTTCCTTTTTTTTCCTTTATCCCTAACCGGCCGAACACCCCCTTTAATTATAATTTTTAATTTTTTTTATTTAATTATTAATTTACTAATTATCTTCATTACTTTAAGTTTTTATAAAACCCTAAGCTAATTTGGGTAAACCTTCTTACATAAACGCAACTTACTAACATTCTAAAAATAACTTTTCATTTTACATTTCACTTTCTATATTTAGAAAGTATACTCTAATTCGCCAAATATAACTCACTTAACTTATTTCCATCATAATACATTTTCCATAAACGCTTAACATAAAATCATCCAAGTATTGACGTAGCAAAGCATGCTATACATCATTACTTTTCCATTATCATTATTCACGAACCAATGAAATACTTATCACTAAACACAAACACACTCAAAATGAGATGATCATACACCTCAAAACGATAACATGCACCTATTCAAACCACTTAGCACACATAAACTACACATCTCTACCGGTTCTTTGATAAAGTGTAGCTTGTCATCAAATTAGATCTCCTTAAGCATAATGACAAGGCTCTCATCCGAAAAACACTTCTTCATATTTGAAACACGAAAAGTTTTGTGAATTCCTCGAAGTTCTTCTAGAAGCTCTAACTTGTATGGCACTAGACCAACCCTAGCTAGGATTTTGAACGGCCCGATGTATCGTGGGCTCAGCTTCCTACGCTTCCCAAAATGAATGACGCCCTTCCTTGGCTATACCTTCAGCATAACTTTGTCACCCATATCAAATTCCAGCGGCTTGCATCTCACATCCGCATAGCTTTTCTAACGGCTACGAGCAGCTAACAAAAGGTTCTTGATTTGCACTATCTTCTTTGTCATTTCTCAAACCATTTCTAGACCCGTAAGTTGTCTATCTCCAACCTCACTACAGCAAATCGGTGTTGATCCCAACTCAAGATCTATTCTTTAGCTTGTAAAGATTATGTTACTTTGGATAAATCCAAAACAACAATGGTAGAAACTTTATGAATACTAAAGAGTATGCGGAATCTACTCTTTAATACTTAGAAGAAATATTAATGTAACAGTAAACTTGAATGAACAATGATATAACCAAAAAGCTTCAATATTATTATGATGAATAATATGATTTTTTTTTTGCTAACTATGTTTCAAAGTCTCAGTTTTAGTTTTCACCATTTCACTATCATAATAATTCTGAAGTAATATCTTTTTCTTTCGATAGTTCTTCTTTCCTCGTATCACCCAATAATTGTGATGGTAGTAAAATCACATGATTTTTGACTATCATAACATTCCATTTGCAATGTGCAAATTTCAACCACACCAAAAGATAGAAAATGGCACAAGACTCGGGAAATGACAAACTTACACTTTAAGCAACTAGAAACTGTAAATTTAAACTTAATAAAACAGGGTAGGTTTAAAGGGGGTAAGGGGTGTAACGAAAAAATAATTGGTGAAGTTCCTAACGGATTGGCTCTATAAGGTTGTTCTTGTGGATCTTCACACTAAAGATGAGAGTGAAAAAAGGGTTAAACTGAGTGGAAAACTGAGAAGGGGGTTCATAGTTTACACTTTTGTTTATACTTTTTAAAAACTTTACTTTCAAAAATGTTTAGATCCGAGTTATATGTTTAACCAATTCACAATATAAACAAGCAATAACTATCTAAACTAAAACTAGATAAAAATAATAATAATGTAAAGAGATAGGGAAAGAAACAACCAAACCAAGACACCAAGATTTTATAGTGGTTCGGCTACGAAGTACCTCTTCGTCCTACTCTACCCCCTCAGTATCCGACTCGATATTTCCTATGTCAACAAGCTCCCTTTAGGGATGAGAAAAAACCGTTTACAACACTACGTTATTTTTCCGACACTAAGCTAAATGTCGAGTCCCAATCTTAGCTAGAACCAATCTACCACTTCACAAGATATACACACTCACAAGATCTACACTATCGGATCTACACAATATCCGAATCACATAAATACACAAGATTAATACAATAGAGATTTGGTACTTAGAAGAAAAAGAGAGATCACTAATTAACACACCGTTTCTTTGATAAATAGGGATGTCCATCTCTGCACTTGAAATAAAAGGTAAGACTTTGAGAAGAAGAGATTAGAACCACTTGACAAACAAGGATCAAATATTTAGTGATCAAGATTTTTAGTGAGAGAAAGAAGGTTTAGAGAGAGAAAGAAGAGACTAAAAAGTTTCGTGCAAAGAGGAATGTTTTTCTGCTGGGAGTGGAGCAATATTTATAGACAAGAAATCCCAACGGTCATCTGGTGGCGGTCCCGACGGTCCCATATATATAAGGGGGCCGCCACTAGACTCCGCTCCTGTTTTTGTCTTTTTGTGGTGAAGGTTGTATCTGTTATGGAACCTTCCATTTTGGGAGGAAAATTTGAATTTCAAATTTTAAGTTTTTAATAAAACTTTTCTTTTAATTAGAAAATATTTTGTAAATGTATTTTTGAGAAAATACTTTTTAGAATTAAAAGTGAGGATTAAGAGAAAAATATTTTCTTGATCACTAATCATGCTTAATTATTTTGTTTGTCCATACCTTAAGTGATCACTAATCTTAGAAATAATGAATTTACATTTAATAAAAGTAAACGTTTAATTTTTATGTAGAACGTTTTTACCTTTTGTTATTATCAAAACGTTGAGAGGTCGAAAAATATAAATAACGTTTTTAGACATTATTTGTAATTAACAATCTCCCCCTTTTAGATAAGTGACCAAATATAAACTCCAATTAAATAAAAATAAAGATGACAAATTATTAAATGATTTTTGTTCTTTTTCCCCCCCTTTTTATCGAATTCAAAAGATGACGCAGAATTGTTGAGACGAGAAAGACAAACGAACGATTTCAAGACTCCTCCTTGATGTGAGCTCCCCCTCGTTTTGGGGCACCAAGGGATCGATCTCACAAAAATTGTTTTGCTACAAAACGAGGTTAGAGGTACAAGTGCAAGACAAATATCTCATAAACATAACACCATAGCAATGCATGCATTTTAACTATAAAGAGATTTCATTCAACACATAGTAGATCAATACCATAGTGGTATGATCATTACAAGACAAGGTAAACATAATTAGAGGTAAAAGATATGTGTAATTAAGCACTTATCATTGTCCATACCTTAAGTGATCACTAATCTTAGAAATAGAATTTTGCATTTAATAATTTGTAAACGTTTATTTTTATTGTAAACGTTTTTACATTTTGTTATTATCAAAACGTTGAGAGGTCGAACAATATAAATAACGTTTTTGGACATTATTTGTATTAACAATCTCCCCCTTTTTGATGATGACAAAATATAAACTCATTTTAAATAAAATTAAAGATGTCAAATTATTAAATGAGTTATGTTCCATTTCTCCCTCTTTTTGTCGAATTCAAAAAGAATGACCGCCGAGTAGGTGAAGGAAGAAAAAAATCGACGATATCAAGACTCCCCCTTGATGTATGTTCCCCCTTGTTTGGGGCACCAAGGGATCGATCTTACGAACATTGTTTTGCTACAAAACAAGGTTAAAAGTACAAGTGCAAGACAAATATCCTTTAAAGTAACACATTGTATTTAATTCAACAAAAGTAGAGTTTCATTCAACCAACAATAAACTCATACAATAACACATCTAACTAATATTCATGAAATAATCCTAGATCTAATACTAGCTAAGACAAACTCATACAACATTTGTATTAATCATTATAATAGAAAGTAGATAATTATAAAGACATAATAAGGCATAGATTTACACTAGTGAATTCTTGAAGGGTAGAAGATGCCATAATCAAAAGATGAAAGAACAATTATTTAAGAAGATTAATCATGTAGGAATGATTAATTAAAAAGGGAAAAAGAAGGGGTTGGTGAAACATGATTTGGAGGGATGTATGGTGAGGTAGGAGGTGAAGGATTTATGGCATCAATTGCTTGTTGGAGATTAATCTCAAGAAGATTAGACAAGTGATAAAGTTCATGTGCTATTTGGTTTGGTTTTGTGGAGGTGAAAGATGTGGTAAAGAATTTGTTACAACAGGAGAGGTAGGTGTATTCCTATTAGGTGGAGGAGATGGTGGTGATGGTGAGAGATTGTGACTTTGTCTCCAAGGCTCAAGAATGGCCTTTCGGTGTTTTCTTGAGTAGTCATGAGTGGATTTGCTAGAGGATGACATTAAGATCTTAATGATAAGAGAAAGATGTAGAAGAGAAGTGTAGATTGATATGGAGAAGAACGATGGTTATATAGAAGGATTTTGGGAAAGGCATGGTATTGGAGAATGAAGATTCTAGGAAGTGTTTTGTCTAGAAAGGAAAGGATGGTTGGACCTAAGTAGAATAGGGTCAGAGTTGCAGAAAAAGAGAGGACGGGAAAATTTCGTGGTTTCCTGATGGCGGTCCCGTAATCCTCAAGCAGTCCCCATATATATTAGGGGGCCGCCCTTGATTTTGGGGGCCGTTTTCTGGAGAATTTTGAAATTTTCCAAAAGTTAATCCCTTTTCAGAATAACTTAAGAGGGTTAGAAGGGTGATTATGACATTTCCATCTCTTCAAGAATCGCATGATCTAGCTAAATGAAAAGAGATCATGTAATAAGACCAAGTAGAATCATATAAATGACTTAAAGATCAACTAAGTTTCATACAACAAGCATGATATAATAACTTAGATATGTTTTACACGTACTTAAGTGGCCGTTGATAGGGTGTGTTTGACTCTTGATTAGATTTCAAAGAGTCGAGAGATGATTCTTCAGAGTAAGAACATTCTTGTTCACATGGAATGGAGAGAATCAAGGCGAATGACTCGAGTGAGAAATTAAATCTTCTTTTTAATGCCCAAAATGTTAAAAAGATATTTTGATCATCATTTTTGGTAATTTCTATTGAAGAGAAGAATTCAAGTAGAAAATTTGGACAAATCCCTTCGTGAAGTTCACATATTTTCAAAAGTTTAATATTTTGAAAAAGAGTTTGAATATTATCATATTTAGTGGATTCAGGAGACACAGGACGACCTTCATGAATTTACCTACATTCTAGGTTTCGAATGACGGGTTTTAAGATATCAGGAATATAGTTTTCATTTGAGATTGTTGGAACATATGATTTTGTGTACTGTAATTCATCTTCCAAAGTCATTTCACCTAGAATTGAAAAAGATAATTTTAGAGAGGTTCCTTCATTTAAAGAGAGGTCTAGTGTGTGCCTAAATGTAACAAATGTGGAGTAACGATTAACGCGACCTAAATATAAAATCCTAAGAGTTAACCCAAACGCTCCTTAATTTGATTTTTCTCATCCAAACAAGTCGAAAAATACATATGAATTATGTATCTCGAAATTTGTTCATGAGATCATTATGCATGTGTTTGAAAATGTTTTTGGGTTGGATTAACAATGCATAACAACAATTTTATTATGTTCCTAACGTGAGTGATTTGAAAATAAAATTGGGGTTTTGGTTCGAAATCAATTTTTCAACAAATTTACTAATGTAAGAAAATCCTATGTCTACAGGAAGCATATTAGTTATACATTGTATCCTAGTAGTCTTAATTGTTCAAAATTGAAAGAAAAATCAAAAATCCCTAATTTTAATTTTTGGTGTTCATCATGAACCCTAGACTCAAATTGAAAGAAAATAAATGAAATGACTTACAATTGATGGTCTTTAAGATGTTATGAATGATTGTTGGTGTTGATTGTATCTTTAATTTGTGTTTTAATGGGTGATTTAGAGTTTTTGAGTGGTTTTGGGTCGTGTTCGTCAATGGCAACAGATAAAGGAGTGTTTGTTTTTGTGTTTTAAAAATTTTGTTTAAGTGTTCCATATTATGATCTGCTGATGGCGGTCCCATATCTCCTGGCGGTCCCAAATATATTAGGGGGCCGCCTATATGGGGGCCGCCCTCAGTAAAGGGTATTGGACTTGGTTTTTGACAAAATTTATTCAAGGAGGAGTGACATTTTAATTTGTATTTCGCGAATTAAGGGTGCTTAAAGTACTTCGGATGAAGTAATTAAGTTGTCACGACACGGTGCGGAACACGGACTAGAATCGAGACAGAAGAAAGAGAAGCAGACTAACAAGATTTATGGAATGTGTTCCATCATTCCTAAACCAAGATGTAGATAGTTAAACGATTCACGTTTAAAAGGTTTAGTGATGAATGTCTCAATGATGTCGACGGACTGATACTTATTCAACTTGAGACATGTCCATTTTGTACATTAACACGGAGAAAGTTTGAACGAATTTTGGATGTGTTTGGTATGAGAGTGTTGCATCGGGTTTTGCTAAGGTCAATCGTACCCTTGTTGTCGCACATGATGGGAACGTCGTCGAGTCGTACGTCGTAGTCGATGAGAGCTTGTTTCATCCATAGTGCTTGTTGACATGCCTTTTCCTTTCCTTCCGGCGCTTAACGTAGTTGGCTTCGTAGTGGAAATTAATAAGGAAAGCGGTTTGTTTCTTTGAGAACCAAGATGTCAAGCAACATCCCACGAACGTACAAATACCGCTAGTACTCTTTCGGTCCGCATGATCAGAGTCGGCATATACTACGGTTTCTATGCCGGTCCCCTTAAGATACCATAATCCTAAGTGCGTAGTGCCTTTAATGTATCGGAAGATACGCTTAACCGCTTTAAGGTGAGAGGTTTTGGGAGCCTCTTGGAAGCGGGCACAAAGGCAGACACTAAACATGATATTGGGCCTACTTGCCGTTAGGTATAATAGACACCTATCCATGCCTCAATACTGGTACTTAAACTACCGACTCACACGCCTTCGTCTTTTCGTGAGTCTAGTTATCAGGAGGACATACTGGGGGTTTTTATTAGTTATGAGTCTCCTAAGACCCAATTTCATAAGCTTTCTTTAATTACTTAGATTGATTAAAGAATATACGTCTTCCTTTTGTTTTAATTTGCAATCCAAGTAAGAGAAGTTAGGTCACCCAGCATGTCATCTCGACTCGTTATGCATGATTTTAGGCAAATTCATCACATATGTTGCTTGACAAGTCGAACCGAAATATAAGACATCGACATATATTAAAACAATGATGAGATTTGAACTTTTCCTTCTTATGTAAAAAGAGGTGTTATCTACCATTCCTATTTTATAATCATGTTAAATACGGAAAAGCTTCCAATCAAATCATACCCAATCTTTGTGCTTAGATTAAGACCATATAAAGCTTTCTTTATTTATAAACATGATTCGGTTTTCAAAATCAATGATCTCGAGGTTGTGCCTACGTATAACTCCTCAATTATAAAACCGTCAGGAATGCACTTTTTTACATCCATTTTGAATAATTTAAAACTAAGGCGCAAGCATAGAGCTAATAATATTCGAATACCGCAATCTAGCAACCGGGGGCATAAGTTTTCATCATATCGATGCCCTCATTGTTGGTTGTAGCCAGAGCACTAATAGTAGCCTTATTTCTAGAAACAACACCGTTCTCGTCTAACTTATTTCTAAACACCCACTTATTCCTATAATTGGATCCCATATCTTAGGTTGTGGAACTAACTCCTAAACGTCGTTAGCAATAAATTGATTTAATTCTTCTTTCATGGTGACTATCCAACTTTCATCTTCTAATGCTTCATTTACATTCTTAGGTTCTATGGTAGAGATAAAACAATAAAAGTTACTTTGGTTTTGGGCTTGAGATCTAAGGGTTCTTTGGTTGAGGTTTCCTATGACATTTTCTAAAGGATGGTTCCTAAATTCCTTAATATTGACTATTTCATCAATCTATAAAGTTTCATCCTCAACAACATTTTCTAGGTTTTTCTTTTCGATTTCCCCAATAGCTTCTTCTTCATCTAAGTCATCGTCCACCAAGGGTGATATCTTAGAGGGTGGAGGAGTTTCATCAATGTCCACGTGAGTGATTCTTCGTTTTCCTAGTGTGTTTTATTAAGAATGATATAGCTTTACATTTTGGAGTAACCTAGAAAGACACCTTCATAAAACTTTGGGTCAAACTTGGTAAGGTAGTATTTAGTGTTTAGAATGAAGCACTTGCTTCCAAACACTCTAAAATAGTCAAGAGTAGGTTTCCTACCTCTCAAGATTTCATAAGGTGTTTTTCCTAGGATGGTTCTAATTAGGATTCGGTTGAGAATAATGTTAAGTATCTAACGGGCGTTACACCAAAACTTTTGTGGTAACGATTTCTCGTTCAACATTGTTCTACTCATTTCTTGAAGTGTCCTATTTTTCCTTTCAACCACGCCATTTGATTGAGGAGTGCGTGGAGCCGAGAAGTTGTGAGTAATACCATTGGCATTACAAAACTCTCCAAATTGCACTTCATTATCAAATTCTCTACCGTGGTCAGTTCTTATTGACACTATTTACATCCAATTAAATTATGATCTTCTAACTAAATATTAAAATGATCGAAGCCTTCGTTTTATTCTTAAGAAATCTAGTCCAAGTATACCTAGAGTAGTCATCTACTAATATAGGGTTAACGTTTTCCTTCGAAGCTCACCGTACGCGTATGACCAAAAAAGATCCATATGGAGAAGTTCTAAGCATTTAGTCATTGAGACCACATTCTTAGCTTTGTGACTAGCGTGAGCTTGTTTTCCAATTTTGCAAGCATCACAAAAATGTTGATCAAACTTAAGCTTAGGTAGGTTCCTAACTAATTCCTTAGAAGCTAACGATTGAATGACCTAATCTCCTATGCCACAAAGTGGAATTATCATCAATCGTTGCTAGACAAATTTGATCCTTAGGTTATCCTAATTTCATCAAATATAGCCTTTCTTCCTAATACCTCTACTATCACTTTACCCGTCCTTAGTGATTTCACTATCATGTCAGTAAAAAGTTACTCTATACTTATTACACATATTTGTCATATACTTACAATTAAATCCTAGATTATCAAACATGTCTACATTATTATTTTAAAGAGCGTCATTAGAAATCGTACATTTTTCCAATGATGTTACCGCGAAGATTACTACCACAATAACAATCTCTCCAATGTAATGCTTGTAAGTGGAGAAGAGCTTTCGGTTGCCCGTCATATGTTTGGAACATCCGCTATCCTTGATCCATTCGTCGGGCTCCAAATCGACTCCAAGGCATATCTATTTATATAAGACAATAACTCAAACATTTGGTCCCCAATATCACATGGTCCAAGTTGTTAGTGCCAACTCATCCCGTGCATTTGATGCATTTGTTGAGGAGTAAAATGAAAGACACAATCTTCCCATGGCATGTAACTTTGATGTGGAAAGTTAGATCCAGTTACGGGAAATCCATGGGTTGGTAATTGTCGACCAACATGTCTTTAGTTGTGGTGTTTTTAAGGTCGAGAATAATTATTATTGACCTTCTAGGAGTGAAGTTTTAGATCTAAAATTTAGTACGAAAAATCCAACTCGGGTTTGTGACAATGCTTATAGAATTGTATTAACTTCATTGTCCCACTAGCAACGTAGAACTTTGGACTTTGTTTACATAATGTGTTATGTCTAGGACCCAATATGGAATTTTTGAGAAGTCACAGTTTCCTTAAGAATCCAGGAGTAATTGGGGGCGTCCCCTATATTTATATGGGGCCGCCAGAACCATTAAGGGGCCGCCATAATTATGGTCCTCCATCAGAACACGTCTTTTTTCTGAGCTTTTACAAATTTTTATTTCCTTAGTTTCTACTAGATGATAGCTTCAAATGAATAAAACCCTACACCTAATTTATCACCGAAGGGATTTTGATTACTTAACATTCTTCAAGCAATGTTAAACACTTTTCAAATTTGTTTAATCTAGTAGATTCTTCTTTGAGCTTTTCATTTTTAATTTAAGTGTATGACACTTTGTACAATCGAGATCAACTCCCTTGTTGTTCTCGAGTGTGGATAATCTATCTTTTAATTCACTAAGTTCATTTTCTAAGACTATTTCTAATACTTTTAACCATTTGTTCTTAGTGATTATCATTAAACACATTTTGCACAATTTATATATTTCATTGTCTAAAAGCTATATCATCAATTGATGAGTATTCATCACAATGTAAAAAGATACGGACAAACCTCATTTTGGTGCTTGAGCTACAAGACATGTCTCGACTTGATCTTTTCATCATCTTCTTCTCCGCTAAAGCTCCAAGAACTCCAACAAATCTCTTTTGTTCTTGTCTATCGTGGCATTTGGGACATTCTCCAAGAAGATGAATTTGGATCACCGCTCTTAAAGCACTCCTTTACTTTTGCATTTTTAGTCTCGGCTTCTTTGAAAGTCGTTTTTTCGTTCCGAGGTTGCTCACGCATCTACACTTCTCTTAAAGAACTTCTTGAAGTCTCTACCGCCATGGCCGGGGGGTCCCCTCCCCCCTTCGTTTTCCTACCTAAGTCAACACTCTCATCCACTTAGATTCTTTCTTAGCCTTTAAAAGCAAGAGATTTCCTTTTCAACTTTTTCTTTTGACTATTTTCAGAATCTTTCTTGATGATCATCTCATGGACTTTGAGGTTTCCAATGAGCTCATCAAGAGATAGTGATGTTAAGTCTTTTGACTCTTCAATCGCCATGACTTTTGCTCTTCATTTAGGATGTAGAGCCCTAAGAAACTTCCTTACGTAGTTCTTCCTAGAGTAATCTTCATCAAGAGCTTTAAGACTAGTAATAATAGTATTAAATCTAGCAAAAGCACTATCTATAGATTCGTCTTCAGAAATGACGAAATTGTTTCATATTGTTGAACAATGTCGATCTTATAATCTTTGACTTTGCTATTACCTTAATGTGTGATTACAAAGTTTTTTCAAATTTTCTTTTGCGTATACACATGAAAATTCGTTCATATTCTTTTCTAGGCAAAGCATTGTAAATAACTATTTTGGCTTCATTATTTTTTATAAGCCTTCTTTTAAGATCATCAGTTTGTTTTTCAAAAGGGACAACCTCATCAAGTTTGGTTTCTGGATTTTGAATAATGGGTTGAAAATCACCATTGGTAATAACATGCCAAAGATCTAGATCTTTTGATTTAACATATGTCTCGAATCTATTTTTCTAATAGATAAAACTATCGCTTTCAAAAAGTGGTGGTCTTTGCATAGATTGCCCTTCTAGATATTTATCGGAATTCATAGATCGATCCAAGCTTTAAAATACAATATATTTTAAAAATCTTGAGTGACCTTGCTCCTGATACCAATTGTGGAAACTAGAAGGGGGGTTGAATAGTTTACAGGTTAATTGACCGGTTTAAAATTCTTTGCTTATAAAATGGTTTGATTCGAGTTATATGTCAATCAATCAACAATATGAATCACAACAAAAACTATCTAATGTAATGAACTAAATGAACAATAATAATATAAAGGGATAAGGAAAGAAACGATCAAACCAAGACACCAAGATTTATAGTGGTTTGGCAACGAAGCACCTCTTCGTTCCTACTCCACTCCCCGAGTACTCCACTCGAGATTTCACTATGTCAACAAGCTCCCTTTAGGCGAAGAAAACCGTTTACACGTCGCTTACTTTCTTTTCCGACACTAAGCTAGATGTCGAGTCCTAATCTTAGCTAGAACCAATCTAAGACTTCACTAAGTCTTTACACACTCACCCTTGGATTGACACACAATCCAAATCACACCAATACACAATTTACACACTTGGATCTACACACAATCCAATTTACACAACAACACTAAATATATGTAATGAAGATTTGTGATCTTGAGGAGGAAGAGAGAGATCACTTGATAACAATTCGTATATAGAAGAATACGATTGTTCTTCTCTTGCACTTGATTAGAAGAAGAAGAAGGGAGGAAGAAAGAATTAATCACTTGAAACAAGATCAAGGTATGTTAGTGATCAAGATATGTGTTTTAGAAAGAAAGGAAGAAGAGAGAAAAAATGATCTGAGAAATTCGTACCAAAAATTTATGTTTTTTTCAGATGGGTGCCCCAATATTTATAGGGACAAAAATGACCGTTGCTGGTGACGGTCCCGGCGGTCCCTTATATATAAGGGCCGCCACTAGACATCGCTCCCTTTTTGTCCTTTTTGGTGAAGGTTGTATCTGTTTATATAACCTTCTATTTGGGGGGAAAATTTGAATTTGAAATTTTATATTTTTTAATAAAACATTTCTTTTAAATGAATAAATATTTTGTTTTTATATTTTATAAAAACACATTTGTAAAATGTAAGGTTAAGGAAAAATATTTTCTTGAAACTAATCATGTTTAATGATTTGTTTATCCATACCTTAAGTGATTAATCTTAGAAATAGAATTTTATGATTAGTAATTTATAAACGTTTAATTTTATCGTAAACGCTTTCACATTTTGTTATTATCAAAACATTGAGAGGTCGAAAAATATAAATAACGTTTTTAGACATTATTTGTATTAACATTTTCATACTGCTGCTTTAGAAGATTCCTCTGAGTCTTTTTAGTAGCAGCATTACCTCCAAACCTCTTCTTAACAGCCTTCAGCAATGACTTGGCATCTTTGATGGAGTTAAACTTCAATTGATGTTCATTAGGGATGCCCATCAATAAAGTGCTTCTTGCCTTCAACTCTAACTTTTTTTGTGCCTTTTCTTCAGCAGTTGTAGGAGCAATTGTAGTCTCAACACCTTTAACAACTTTTGTTATTGGAGGTGCATTACCATTCTCTATAACTTCCCATAGAGAATAATCAATCATTTAAATGTACTATTCCATCCTCATCCTCCAAAGTTTATACTCACCTGGTTTGAGCATAGGCACTTTTGATGCAGCCACCATATGTACTGAGTCTTGATCCATGTCTTCTTAGCAAAGTTTCTCAAAGCAACAAGCTCTGATACTACTTGTTAGATCCCAGTTACTTCTAATGATCGAATTCCTTAAGCTTGTT
This sequence comes from Tanacetum coccineum, assembly GCA_026074375.1. NCBI lineage: Eukaryota > Viridiplantae > Streptophyta > Magnoliopsida > Asterales > Asteraceae > Tanacetum > Tanacetum coccineum. Next base: position 6,561 of record BQNB010044725.1, on the reverse strand, counting down.
TAAGGTTTAGTTATGCTAGACAAATCTAACACAGCTTAGTTTAAGAAACTTTGTTTGATAATACTAAAGAACTTCGGAATCTAATCTATTAATATAAGAAAATTCTCCAGAACACAAAACCAATATAATTTTCAACATAAAAAGCTCCAAACATTATATTACAATAATTACGAATACTCTCCTAGTATTAGGGTTACAAAACCTTGAAGCTATGAATTATACGACTAAGATACATAAGATTTCTAGATTAAGATACATAAAACTCTATGCCCTAGGACCTCCTTTTATACACCAAGAACTCCTAGTCGATTACAAAAAATAAAATTCCTAAAAACTTAGATTATTCTTAAGATCTATTCTAAAAATAACAATCCTTTATCTCAAAAGTAATCTGATCTTCAAGCAATCTTTTATCTTTTAGCAATTGTAATCTTCAGCAGTTTTATACTTTGTACCAGAAACATAAACTCTTAACAAGCAGGTAGTAACTTATACACCTCACAATAACTATGTATAAGCATACAACTCTTACAATATTTTCTTCAATCTTCACCAGCAGTACTAACTTTACTCTACATACGAATATAAACTAGCATTACTAAGTTACATCTAGAAGTACCAATTACCAAGTAAGTAGTAAAATAGCAGTACTAACCATTAGCATATTTTTGCTTAAGTTTAATGAACAACACTAACTTTAGCTTAGCAGCAGTAACACAAACTTTAGCAGCAGTAACTTCAAGATCATCATGAAGTCTTAATCCCCAACTAATCCATCCAAGGAAGTAGTATTGAAACCTGTAATCGAATCTATAGCTATGTGACAGAATATCATAGTTTTCTGGGTTTTAACTTTGAATATATAAAGTTTTTGTTGGGAAACCATGTGATATCAATCAAACATTTGTTCTTGAAAATGGTTATAAATCTTGTTTATTTTTGAATATGATCCTTTACTGAATTCATGATAATGTTATGTGATTTTGTTTGTTACTTCTTTGATCATGTAGTAGTCATCTTGTTTGGTGGGCGTTTATGTGATCTTTGATATAGAGCGTTTGGATATGTGTTTATTGAATTGGTAAAACATATTTTATATAAGAATATAGGCCGAAAGGGTTTTTTATATATGTGTTCTATATCATTCCACTTATTATATTGGTTATAATAACTTATAAATGTCAAAAGGATTTGTTGTTATTAATCGATATAATCACTAGTTACACTTAAAGGCCGAAAGGATTTGTAACTAGTGATATCTTTATTCTCTAAACTTGTAAACACTATCCTAAACATATCATTGTCTTGGTGATCATTGCCTAAACAAACATACTTTAATTCCTTGCTTTCATCATCTCTTAATCGCTTTCTTTACAATATTCAATATATGTACGTTTTGGTTAATTTGATAAGTGACAATCATTTTTAGACTTATCCCTCATTACTTAAAAAAAACATTGAAAACTAAAATTCTCTTGGATGACCGGACTTACCTAAGCTATAACTCTAGATGAAAGGTATGCTTTGCCTGTTGTATATTTATAAAAAATCAGTATTCTATATTATAAAATTAAAACTTTTTAAAATAAAAAACCAAAAACAAGCATCAAGCGCATGGTCCATTGTGGTGATAATTGTAGTATTTTGCACAAAGGTAAGGTTCGAGCATACACTTGCTTATCCCCAGGCCTAACAGTGTAAGCTCTAGCCACATTTTGCCTCTTGAAAGGCGTTTGTTGATCATGATTGTCGCCTGGGTTATTATCAAGTCTTCTTTTGTTGTTAGTCTGTCTATCAACATAGGTACGAACCTTCTGGTCCATCAAATCATTTTCTAGCTCGATAGCTTCTTGCATCGTCTTCAGCCTGGCTGACATTACATTTCCTTAAATATTGTCAGGAAGTCCACCAACATATTTCTCCACCTAATCAGATTCTTCAGGAAGCATTCTCCCACACATCAAAGCTAACTCCTAAAAACTTTGTGTGTAGCTCATAACATCCGTACCCTTCACCTTCAGATTCCACAATTCAATCTCTAGTTTCTTGATTTCACTCCTCGGACAATACTTGTCAGTCATCATTTTCATTAATGTCCTCCATGGCATCCCTTAGGCAGCATCATGTCCAACAGTCTTAACATGGGAATTCCACCATGTTAGTGCACAACCAAGCAAAGTACAAGTGGCATACTTAACTTGGCATTCAACGGTGTTGTTGCTGATATGGAATACATATGCCATCTTTTGAAACCATTGAGTCAACCCTACAACTCCTTCAGTACCTTTAAAGTTAAGGGGTTGACAATTTAAGAACTCTTTGTATGTGACCCTCGAGAAGTGCGCACAGGTCCTCCACTTCCAATTCCTGAATCATGGCTTCCATCTCCATTGACATTTCTGGGGTTACTATTCCAGTTTGTTTCATATTCAGCCAATGCATCAGCCACGCGTTGGGCTATCAATCGGTTAATAGCAACTTCACTCATAGGGGCTTTCTTTGGAGGCATTTTCTTCAAAATCAGAGGAGTAATAAGATAAAATTAGTCTAGTTCTAAAAGTTGTGCTCCAAATATGAAATATTATGAGGTGACAGGTTAAAGTTGTGTTTCAATTAATCGGCATGATTCTAGGCGATGGATCACAAGATGACATAAGTGTTTCAATAGTATGGGGCGGGTGTTTTAAACTCGAAGTTGAAAGATAAGGTAACTAGTAGGATCGGCGAACCGTGACAAGTTTCGATGTTATGTAAAACGGTATTACGTAAAGTCATGAAAGTTTTTAAAGACCACCGTGTCATTCACAATGTCTTGAAATATGTCCTAGTATTTATATAGATAACTTTTATATAAACAAGTGTAAAATATACCCAAGGTAAGCATATATCTAAGTCATGTAAGCAAGTAGTATAAGCAAGTAATGTATGTACATGAAAAAGTTTTTATGTGGAAGCAAGTTAAAAATGGATTAAAGTCCAGTGTAAAAATGCAAACCTAGTTTCTCTATAACCTTAGCTCTAGATACCAATATGTAACACCCTCAAAATGTGTCGCAACGGAAATATGTCCAGGAGTGTTACTTCATGAATATATTGCACAAGATATAAGAGAACAACCTCTAAATGAGTCGTTTGAAAAGTAATCTCGTTGAGTTAATTGAAATTTAATAGTTATAATATTTGTCCCAAGGTTTGCATCATAATGAAAGACTGGAAGTAATACAACGAGATTTGATCTTTTGAATGTATGTAGAAATTCATGAATGTAATCTTGAAAAGTCTAGACTCCAATGCACATCAGTTACGTCAAGCATTTAATTCACCTGAGAAATACATGCTTAAAAGTGTCAACATAAAGTTGGTGAGTTCATAGGTTTATGTAAGTATAAATGTTGGACCGAAATGTTTAAAATGTGTATTGCTTAGTATACAATATCTGAAGGTGTGATTACGATTACACTAAGCTCATGACACCGAGGCTACGACTTGTATGTATGCCAATCTTTTCAGGCACTATAAGTGCTCATGTGAATGCGGTAACATTCAAAATTCGACATGGTAGAGCTCGTTGGCCATGTTTGGCACCAATCCTGGACGGGGATATCAATCCCAATAGATCTATTTATAACACTCGCGCTTACACACAGTAATTAACAGCTCATAATACTTAGGCTAATCCGTAATCAATTGAATGAAAGTAAGGTTTTTGCGTCCATAAGTGAAAACAAGCAATGTATCTTGTAACATTTGTTCCCCGGTAATTTTCAGGTCATTTACAGATACTATTACATTTCACATTATTTTTTCTCGTACGCGTTCGCTTTTAATTTTAATCGTTAAGCTAAATCGTGTAGACTGAAAATGATCATACAACGTAAACGGGCACCAAACAATAGTTTACGTCAAACAAGTGTTAAATAAATATTACGAAGATAATTTATAACTTTTCGTATTTTTTAAGATATTTTTTAAGATATTTTATTATATTATTTTTCTAGAAATTTCTTTAGATTATATATCTAAAAATCTATTTAGAATTTTCTTTAACTTAAACCCTTATTAACTTACAAGAGTTTTCTTACCATATTAAGCCCTATTATAAAGGCCTTAAACTAGTAAGAAAAAACATACAAAACACATTCTAATGTAAACACAAAATCTCATCTCATTTCATCTCATCATATATCACGTCTCAAAACCATCTCCATAACAAATCCATACTTGATTTTCTAGAATCAAAAACAAGTGTTCTTACATCATCTAAGGTGTACTAAAAAGATCGAGGTTGATTTCTCGATTCGCAGATTAAAGAAAGTTTGTGCAAGATTCGGGTATTTCCAAAGGATTAAGGGTTTTTCTAGTGTTATAATCTCGGGTTTGATTTCAAAACAAGGTTTAGATAATTTGTTCTTCATCATATCATCCTCCTAAGTTATCTAAATACTTTTTATACATGTTCCATTTCATGATTTTATTGATTACATGTTCTTTATAGCTAAATCACCATTTAGGTTCTTTAATGGTTTGATTAAAAGTGAATTAGAACACTTTTATCTCGAAATCCTTTAACAAAATATGGACCTAAAGGAGCGTAATATATGTAAGACATAAGATATTAAGGGTTCTAATGGGTTTGTAACAAAGTGGTAAAGCTAAAAAGTCCTAAAAACAAGTTTTAAACACATTCTGTATAAAACAATATCTTAAGGGCTGTTTTGAAATTCAAAATTTTACAATATATGTTTTTATGATTTTATAAAATACAACATGTCACACGGATCGAGGTCATAAAGATCTCGGAAAAAAACTGATTAACTAATAAAGATACGCTATTTTTAAGTTATACGATAATAAAGTTTATAAAAATAATTTTATAAAATATGAATAGTAAATTACTATTCATCTCTGAAGCACCTTCGAAAAATTTAATGTATAACTTTTAATTACAAAAACGTGCTCGAAAGAATCACTAAAATCGGAGTTAAAACGAATAAGTTATGACGATTATACGATTAAGCTAATTAAATTTATATAAATTATTACTATTCATGAATAGTAAAAGTACTATTCATCAGCAGATTTTAACTTTTTAAAAATAGGATTATTTGATACATCTTTCAAATACGAAAGCGTGAACGAAGGAAACGTACACAACGGGTTTAAAACGAGAAAGTTACACACTATTTTCTAACTTGTGCACTATTTCCTGAGGTGAATAGTGTTGGTTCGTTTTTAATAAAACTTTTTGCAAAACTTTATGGAATCATTTAAATAATATTTAAATAATATTTATACTTAGTGAGTTCATAGCCCCCTTTTTTACTACTTAATTGTTTTACAAACTCTAAGGGGTGAATTACATTGCTTATTTTACTATTGGA